>BLKR01011211.1:0-36631 GCA_011170035.1 Teleogryllus occipitalis
TGAGGTAGCAACAGCCCTTCAGCCTTAGCGACCTCGTCAATCCAGGCCGGTACTTTAATCGTTATATGTTGCGTTTTGTTGCATTTCTTCGCGAAATGTCACCACTAGCGGAATTTTTTCCTATTTTAAAACAAAAACAATTCCAGAAATTATAGTATCTGAAGAAGAACAATCCCATGATCCCATGCTTAGAGCACATAATAACTCGTACGTTACCACGAAAGAACTTCCTGCCTCTTCTCTTGCATCTTCGTTCCCACGTTCAAATATTACAACAGGTTCAGTTGGTAACTGATAGCTTTTACCTTGGTAACTGATCCTTAAGGATCGTTTATTTGTAGAATCTCCATGTAAATTGTAACATTATACGCCATCTGATCAAAGAATGAAATTATATCCTTCCCGATCGCAACAATTTCTGGTAAAAACGTTTCAAGTGTCATATACGAGTAATTTCACAAGCAGCCTTTGAAAAACAGACCTGTTCCCTACAAATTGACCTAGGTTGTAAGAAATACATTTAGAAAGTGTCTCGTAAAATATTGTAGCACGGAAATTACAAACGAAAAATACAGCAACAAGTTCCAGCACAGAACATTTTGCCTCGCTGGTGGGAGATACCTGGTTGAGGAAAACCCCGCTAGTCGGCGGTAGGTCGATGCTGGATCTCGCCATCCAGTGGGGAAAGATCACTGCCACCTCCCGATAAAAAAAATGCGCTACACTTACTGGACTAATGACTCCAGTAGTTGAAGCGTCCGGAATCATTAATCAATCAATCCAATCTGGAGCTTCGTTACGTGCTAAATTTTTGGTATTAGAGCTCCCGATTGGTTGACAATGTCCCCCTCTTCTTCCAGCTCGTGACCTTGAAGTGCCACTATGTTTAAATCGGAATATAGTTGATGGCAATGAGGGACCAATCCATTTGCTAGTTCGAAGGGTGAGAGTAGGACGGGATGGGGAAGGAAGGATCGCGCGCTGTCGGTTGCCCTTATTGTTGTTGGCACAAATAGCGCACGATCACTCCTTCCTCATCCTTGTCTCCTTTCCGCTTACACACACACACACACACACACACACACACGCGCGCGCGCGCGCGCGAGCGCACTACATTACCACACATATCGGAAGCGTAGACATTGTATTGGCCACGCTGCTGGGGAGAAAATCTGGAGATAGAAAGAAGACGTGAAATTCGATGCCGGATCTCACATTGCAGCGGAGAGACGAATACTGCCACCTCCGGGGGTTTTACATGCACTACACTTACGAGACTAATGAACAGAGAAGTTAAGGCGCCAGGAATCTACACTCACTCACACATTCATGAAATGGTTTAATCATGGAACACCCAACGTGTGTGTGTGTGTGTGGGGGGGTGCTCATGGGGCTTTAGTCCTCTCCTAGAAGCCTATGATACATTTTCAAAATATACATAAAATATAGCTTTTATTAATTTTGTGTACTATCAGGTCATTCAATGTATCAATTACTTACGTTAAAATTTTAACTAATCAACTGATACAAATTCACAGTCTATCCTTCATACTACATAAACAATTCTTTACAAGAAAACATCGAATCGCCTGACACTACACCGTAGAACCACCTTGGCTGCGCTTCCGGTGTTAAAAATGTTTAATCTCACGTGTATGCCCGACAGAAGAGTAAAATTGGCGTGCACCTAAAAACCCGTGGTCTAGTAATAATATTACGTAATGCAGCTCCCGCGCCGCTGTGGTGCACGCGAGGATTGCAGTAAGAAACGCCTCAGGCCATGGCGGCGCCCGTCGATGGGTCAGTGGTGACACCGGCAGAGCGACGTGCGTGCGACGTCGGCGGGGGGGGGAGGGGCGGTAGCAGGAGGCGGTGGAAGGAGGGAGGAGGAGGAGGGGGCCATGACGCGAACACCTGCCTTCGCGGAGCTCCCGCGTCGCCGCCGCCGCCGCCCGGCCGTGACCGGTTCCCGCCTTTTTGTGTCGGTGTAGCGTCTGCAGTTTGGTTGGGCCGGCGGCGTCCACGACCCAGCGAGCGCGAGACGAGCGGACGATTCTTTCGCGATTGCGCCGTGATATTCCTCTTCCTTTTATTTCTCGCCGTTCTTCGTACATACTACTTGGCTCATTAGAAACACTCAGTTACACTCAGCATTAAGAACATAAACTCTCCGTCAAATATTGCTTAATATATATATATATATATATATATATATATATATATATATATATATATATATATATATATGCTTTAGGCAATATTTATCCTTTTTCACATATTTACATAATATTCCAGCAACTGATATTACCATATTGGTTTATCAGCAACAACATCCCGAATCAGAAATTGATTTCCATATGACAAATTTCTAATCCAATTTGCTGATCCCTCATAAATCTTTCAAATAAGGAAGGAATAATGAATGCAAGGAAAAAACAACAAAGTTATTTGAAAAAAAAAGCTAGTAACAATAAAGAGGAACCTGTTTTCCTTATTTCCATTTATATAAAGAATGACTGGGATTTATGAATACTTGAGAAGTGTTATTGCTGTTAGTTATTTGATTTTGTGTGATTGTGATTTGAGTAGTTATTTACACTAAAACAATGTGTAAAGCAGTTATATTGGCTTGAGAAAATAACAATTTAAAAAATAGGGCCCTAAATGTTAAAGGCCCTAGATGTTAAAGAGAAAGTAATGTAATACTAAGGCAAAATCAGCGATTTTTCGACAGAAAAAAAACATGACTTGTGGGGTTCTGATATGGAAAAATGTGAATAAATTTTGTTCCTGAACCTTTTGTAATAGGTTTGTAGTCAGAATACGCATTTTATGGGTCCTTGATACAGAACAAATTGTTCATGGTAAAACGTCTGTCCGTCTGTGATTGATATTTTCGTGTCTCCGGGGGCTAAACTAAACGGGGGCGGTCAACTACTGTGGTCATTAGTCCCGTTAGTGTAGTCATGCTTTTTTCTCGGGAGATGGTGATCTTCCCCCGCTGGATGGTGAGATCCGGTGCCGACCTACCGTCGGCCAGTGGGGTTTTCCCCTAACCAAGACTCTCCCACTAGCGGGGCACCGCCCCAGCCGGGACAAGCTCTAAGCTCCAGACCAGTCTCCCGGAATATGTGGTAGTGTGTGTGTGTAAAGGGAGAGGATAGGACAAGGAAGAGGAAGGACAGATCGCGCGCGGTCCGTGACCCGTTTGGTAAGGTACTGCTCCGGCATTCGCCTGGTGTTGATCGGAGAAACCACGGAAAACTACCGATAAAAGCAGCCGACCGCTAGAATTCTCGGACCTCCCGGTCAGAGGCGCTTCAGTGACATCAGTTGACGCACTGAGCTACCGCTCCCGGTTGTCCGCCTGTATTTAGTCAATCCAAGTGCCTAACCATTTCAGACCATTTTCTCCAAAACTGATATTCCCTATCTGGCCGAACCCAAGACCCTGCGAATTTGAAAAGAAATTGTTTTTTTTTTTCGGGTGTACTTCACAATGAAGTCTTATCAACATTTTTCAATTTTTATTTCAAAATTGCTCGAAAATTTTTTAGTAAACCTTTTCTTTGGATAGAAAAAGGACACAAACAAATGACGTCGGTCCCATTTCCGTTGAAATACCGGAAATTTCAAAAAAACAAACAAACAATCGTTCAATTTTTTTCAGCGGCTTCCTACTGCTACAATATTGATGATCAATATTTTTTCCATAAAATCTATTCTTCAAAGATAAATCTTTAAAGAAGGTCATACAATTTTTCGAAAATAAGGGTTGTTTTTACGTGAAATAAGACAATTTTGTTAAGAAAGGACTCCAATTTTTTCCTTTGTTTTCCTTGAATAGGGCAAATGACGGTTAAAATGGCGCACGTTGCTCTCTCTGAAGTTTATACAATGACAAAAGCACCACTAGTTTCTTTTTGTTTTCCGCTATTTTCTCCTTTCTTTTCTTTTCCTTAAATTTGCTATCCCTTTCTTTCTTCTCGCTTGTCTGCTTCTTATTCTTTCTTGTTCTACCCCTTTTTATGTTTTTCCTCTTCTTTCTTCCATTTCATCTATTTTCTTCTTCTTCTTCTTCTTCATTCTACGCTTTAGTTCTTTTTTTCATCCTCTTTTCACCTTTTCTTTTGTTTTTCAGTTGTTTTTGTTCTCTTCTTCGTCCCTTTTCTGCTCTTTATCTTCATGCTTTTTAGTCTTTCTTTTCGTTATTGAACTACCTAGTTAATTCTATTTTATTTTATGTCTCATTTACTGTCTAAACAATCTAGTACATTCTTTGTTAACACATTACGTTCCCAACATCACTGATAGTATTTTAGCCAACTCTTCGGTAAAATAGGATACTTTTCGATGTTTATTACGGAAGTATCTCAGACGACTCATAATGCTTACTGCACGCAACATTTTAGTGACAAAATGGGGAATACTACTTCGAGATTCATTAGATATTGCAACAACTTGTTGGACTCTACTCGGAAGAGGGTCAATACACGTTTGTTTTTCAGGTCAATGACTACTACTGCACTAAAACCCTTTTTATTTCGTACTGATCATCCGACATTAGCACGATTTTTCTCTAAAACCAATCAATTCCGTGGACGATAATACTAGTTCTGCTAGTGGCAAACATCCATGTGAATTACCACATTAAAACCTGTCCCTAGATCAATGGCCTGAAACTGTATTGAGCGTCATTTCTGGCGTAAAAGAGAAAGAGAGGGAGAAATAGATAGATTGAGATAGAGATAGATAGAGAGAGAGGGAGAGAGAGAGGGCGGGAGAAAAGAAGAGGAGGGGATAAAGAAATAATATCTTTTACGAGTGGAAAATTGAGTGTAAAATTTGATGAACAAAAGCAAATGAATTCAAAACTAAATATTTAAATGTGTATTGTCACTGAAGCGAAAACTTGCGATTATTGTCAACACGTAAGAAAAGTTACATATTTAGGAATAGTAATGATGCATATTGTCTTTGAAATTAAATATGCGAAAGTGCCATGTTGTTTTTATACCATCAATATCAACCACATTCAGTGTCGTCTGGGGTTGCGAAAGTAAAGTGATGCTTCGTAGAAAAGGTGGTCCAGAGGCGGATTCCAGGGGCCGTCCCGTCTCCCATGGCCTCCCTCCCCATGAATCTCGTGGTGCGATCCTGGGATCGATTCCCGGCAAGGGGAACATAGAGCTCAGGCTTTCCATTACAATAATCTGTTTCTATAGCTGTGTGACGAAAGAAGCTCAGGCAGGCCAACAATGATACATTCGGTTAAAGGAATACGTTACGCTCGCCAAATGTCCCCGTACCTTTATATGTGGATAATAAATGAAAGCCGGGCTCAAGCCTGGGAATTACTGGCTAGCTGGCAAAAGTCGCAGTAATCGGACCTACAAAGCCAAACACATAGATACAGACATCTGACCGTACAGTTATACTCAAGGTTTTTGAGAGCTGCGTTTGAAGTATATCAGCTGGTCCGGTGTCATCCAATCGGAAGGCTGAACGCCACTTTTATGATGTCACTGTGGTGACGTGTAAGGTCCCGATTGGACGGAACCGTCAACAGCTGATCAAATGTCAGACGCAGCAAAGTAAAAACCGCAGTATAGTTATACTGCGGTTTTCACAGATTTGCGTTTGAAGGATATCATCTGTTTTGTGTTTGGTCCAATCAGGACATTACACGTCACTACAGTGACATTCATAGTGGTGCCGTTCAGCCTTCCGATTGGATGACACTGAAACAGCTGATATACTTCAAACGCAGCTCTGAGAAAACCGCAGTATAATACTTTACTTTACCTGGCTCGGGCCATCAGACCAGCTTTTCCGTCCGACCACGAAAATTTCGCTTCACTCCTTTCACCATCTAGCGGAGAAAGAAGGAATCTTGTCGGGCGACGAAACAGGCGATTTGAATTTAGTACAGAGGCGTATTTTAGTCTTGATCTTTTACATGCAGTAAGTCTAGTACAAGGGGCTGTCGAGTTTACTTTCCCTCCGAAAAAAGGCGTACGAAGGATTTTTTCGACCTTAAAAACCCACGGATTCGATTAGGTTTGAATCCACAACCTTGGGTACAACATCCCGATACGCTAAACGTGATTTCTCCGAACCCGCAACGCAGTTAGGTCCCTAGTTACGAGTGATTGCACACTGTCGTATTGTCGCCATTACAACGATGCTTGGAGCACTATATGCCACCTACTTCAATTCCAGGAAGTGGAAAGGCTGGGGTGGTGCCCTACTGGGGGAGATATCTAGAGGAGAAATTTTCCGCCAGCCGACGAGTAGGAGGTCGATGGAACTTTCACCCCCAGCAGAGGAGAAACACCGCTACCTCCCGCGAAAACATGCTTTGCACTACGGTATGCTCTATACTACCGACGTTAGGTCGGTGTTGGATCTCGCCCCCAGCGGGGAAAGATAACCGCTACCTCACGAGGAAAACCTTGCACTACACTTACGGGACTAACGATCTTACCAGTTAACGCTCCCGGATTTATTTATTGTTAGTGATTTATGTTAGTGATTTATTTATTGTTAGATTTATTTATAGTTAGCCTATCGGCGGCTAGCGGAGTTTCCCCAACTAGGTATCTCCCACCAGTGGGACACTGGTCCAGCCTGGACAAGCTCTATGCTCCGACTGGGCCCTACCATACATGCCGACCGGACTCACGGCATGTGTGGTAGTGTAGTGCATGTTAGTGTAAGTTGTTGTAAGGTGAGGATAAGACAAGAAAGAGGAAGGAAGAGTCAGTGGCCCGCTTGTTAGGATACTTCTCCGGCAATCGCCTGGTGTTGATCGGAGAAACCACGGAAAACTACCGATCATAGTAGCCGGCCGCTAGAATTCTCTTCCAGACAGCGACTGAATTCGAACTAGCTGACAAGCTAATGTTGAAAATTCTGGCGGCATCGTGACTCGAACCCGAGACCTCCCGGTCAGGCACTGCAGTGACATCAGTTGATGCCCTGAGCGACCTCTCCTGGTTTTACGCTCCCGGAAACACAAAATAATCAATGTCTCAGGTCACGGATGATTGCTCACTGTCATATTGTCGCCGTGTCAGCGATGTTCGGAGTGCGGTGTGCCACCTACTTCGATTCTCAGAAGTCTGGCTGGCTCTGGAGTGGTCCAACCAGTTCTGCGGGAGGTCAACAGAGGACGAGTTACGTAATCGTAGAGAAAAGACGTTGCCGGTGATTTTGCACGTGCCAGTGCACACACGCGTCGGGATTTGGACTACGAGTCAAGACTGAAGGTCAAGGTTGTAAAAATAGGGATCATCAAGCAGCAGCCTCCCCCTTCGAAAATTTATAGAATTAAAAAGTCTCGAAGATTTAAAAAAAATAGTTTTTTAGCATTGATTTTGTTAGTGTTCATATTTTGAACCATGAACAATTAATAATCTATTTTTAAAATTTAATGATTTAAATGTTAGCACGGAAATTATTTTCCATTAACAGTGGAAAGATTTTTAAAAGATTGTTCTCACGTAAAAAAGTAGAGAAGTAATAGTTAAAATAATGTTCACATACAGATGCTTTGTAATATATTTATAAATTAAAACATATGGAACAAAAAGGTAAATACTTCTTTTTATGAGTAATTTTGGTAACAAAAAATGAACTTGGTTAATTTAAAGTGTGCCTCCCGTTAATTCATTTTTTAGACTCTTAGTGTTTTCTCTCCTGAATTTTTTACTTTTCGTTTATTTTTTTACTTCTCCTGGTTTAAATTTAGTTTTGTACACTCGCCTCAGAAGTTACATTTAACGAAATCTTTATCGTGTCGGCAATTGAAATTTTGGCTTAGACTAATTATATCATTTTTATCTTTCTATGCCGCAAAAACCTTTACAATGAACTAAGAAAAAAATAATGCGATGTCATAAAAAGCACGTTTTCATTTAATTTTATTTCGATGCGAACTCTGAATAGCGTCTTTTTGGTGGGTGGAGTCGAGTATGTCAAACATATTAGACTATGCTAAACATTTCCTTCTTGGACAAAAAGCACGTTTCCTGACTCGTTTGTCTGTTCTCTGTTCTGCTCCCCACCGCTCCAGGAGTAGATCACCGTTCCCAAAAATAATTTACTTTATAATCTTGATGCATAATAACCAGTGGTTTGATTCTGATGACATGTCGCCTTTTCATGGTGCATTCTAGAGTAGCTAACTTGTAAATGAATGTTTATCACAACATATATGCAATAGAAATGAATAGTTATTGGGTCATTTTTTGTCACTTTTTGAATTTTAGGTCATTTTTTGGACCTTTGCTTCATTGTCTTTTTTAGGCATTTTGTTTCTTTTTCGTATTTTTTGTCAGTGAATTGATAAATTGGAATGACACGCTAAAACAAAGTTTTTATTATTTCATCATTTCACGAAAAAATTCACTACTGCAGTTGACTCTGTTTTTGAACTTTCAAAATTACACGGATCTTCGGTAACTTCCTCGACCTTTCAAAACTCACGGTTGGGAGAACGGAGCTAAGAATTACATTTCCTCCTAAAATAAAGACTTTATATTACGTAATAAAATTACACTTTCATGCACATTTTTGTGCATTTAAAAAAAACATAATTCTCCCATTATTTTTAAATCATTTTATAGGTGAATACCCTCTTCTTTTTAGTCATTTTATAAGTCATATTCAAAGAAGTTTTAGGTCATCGGAATCCGATCCCCGATAATAACAAAAATAAATTTTATTATCTTTGTTTCTGTTATTCTTTATTAAATTTTTACATTTTCTCTATTGATTCTCTTCATGGCTTTCTGAAACAACATTAATTTTACAGATGATTGTAAATATGTTCATGTTTCTTAGTTCAGTACATCTCTACAGATTTAGCGTAGTAGTAGCTGGAATCCATAGACGTCTCTTTGTGCTGTGGAAGTTCACAGAATAATTATGTTTTCGCATTTTCTTCCTGTATAGAATTGAAATATTCCACTGATGTTCTTTCTTTTACGAGGTGATTCGGTTTGATATAATTTATCTACTCTCCGTCCACCATCTGTTTTATGAGGGATATCATCGTATAATGATTTAGGCTGTAAGCCTGTTTCGAAGAGAGAGAGAGACGCACAGGTTGAAACTGGCTCCAAAACCTGGCCATCACAGGAAAATTGAATGCGCGCGTGCGGAATTTTGAATTATCAAATCTTGCTCAGAAGACATTGGAGTTCAATACTTCACGTCAAAAAGTGTTTTCAACCGTTTTTGTATCCCTCACAGCCTCGTAAATTTACCGTTGCTAGAATAGCTTGAATGTCTTAATTCTTGTCGACGATATTTGTTGCAAAGAAAAAGAAACTAGTGGTGCTGCCAAAGCGTATACTTTCTGGCATTAGTTGTAAATGCTCCGCAATATTATAGTACTACATAAACCAGCTAAAGTGATTTCAACCAGCAAAAATGATTTCAACTAGCAAAATCTTTTTCCGCTTTGAGACCCGATTTCAGTTCCTCAGAGTTAACTTATCAGCTCTCATACCACTTCTCGACACAAGAGCCCTGTGGATTGCTCTTGGGTAGAGGCATAGAAAGAAATGCGTGATTCATGTAAAAAAAAAGACTATCAACAATAAAAATATACGTTATAAACTCCCAAATCTTCCAGTCCGTTCAGCTCTATCAGGAAATATCAATTTTGGTGAAAATCGGCTGACCGTTTACGAGCTACAGTTGTCTACAGATGGACTGAAGCTGTTAGGTTAGGTTAGGTTGATTGATAGGTTGATTGATAGATTGATTGATCGTGATTCCAGGCGCGCCAACTTCTAAGACTATTAGTCCAGAATGTGTAGTACATGTTTTTGCACGGGTAGAAATGAATGTACGTGGTCCGTTTGGTAGGGTACTGCTCCTGCATTCGCCTGGTGTTGATCAAAGAAACCACAGAAAGCTACCGATCGAAACAGTCGGCAGGTAAAATTCTTTTCTACACAGGAACAGGTCTCGACCTAGCTATCCGGCTAGTGTCGAAAATACAGTCATTGTCATAACTGGAATCTAGCACCTCCCGATATGTGGCACTATAATGACCTTAGTTGATACCCTGAGTCACCTCTCCCGGACAGCAGTTAGGCAGTTAAGTGTTTATATTGTATTTAAATTGATTGTAGTTAGATTGATTAGTTTATTTAAATTGATTCATACAGATGCACAGAAAGACAACAATTAACATGATGTAATATACGTTTTACAAATCGAACAAGAGAAATGAAAACTTGTTTAAAAGTTCAAAATTCGAAAATCACTTACATACACTTCCAGTTTATCGGCTGGAGCCTTAATTTATTGTATATGTTAGTAGAATTGGTTCAAATGATTTTCTATAAACTTCCTGAAATTCTCAATGGCTTTCTTCGTTTGCTTGTTCGTGAAGCAATATAACGGAAAAGTTAGGAATGTTGTGATAAAGTATTGTGCTGTTTAACACAACTAGTTTATCTTGATTAATAGTTTTTGTGATTAGAATTGCATCAAATGTTTTCAATAATGTTTCAGCAATTCTTATTTATTTTCTGCGGCAACAAAGAATAGTGACAAATAATAATCCGTAAACAAAGGCTCGAACCAGCAAACCTTCCCTCCGAAGAGATGACTGGATGTAGTTTTTTAGTGTGGTATAGGATTCTTATTTTCTTGCCGTAGGCATTGGGGGTTCAATGGTTATAGATGTGAATAGAATTGAGTTATTACGGGCTATAATTGACAATTTTGTCAATAGTATATAATATTTATGCTGTCGGAAGAAGGTCTGCACTTGATTGATTCCCGATAGGCGGGTAACTGTTATTTGAGAATTGATGTATGCAAATGCACATTAAATAATAGTATTACATACTATTGTGAATATTTTTTAACATTTTTGTATATTTTTAATTATCACTAATATTTCCATATATTTATTGAATACGAAACTCAGTAGTTTTACCTAGTTCGTCTTTTGGTTTATTTTCTGCGCTCGCTTCTGCTTGAAACTTGAAGGATCAGCCTTATTTATTTCCTATCTTTAGTCATAATTCAACTGAAATGATTACAGAAAGCAATAGGCGCTTTTAGAAAGAATGGGTACCAAAATATTCGCTTTCGTGAAATAAAAACTATTTATAAAGGCATCTCGCGTAAAGATTTCGGCTATTACGCCTTATTTTGCCCTTCGTGACGTAATCGGCTTACGCGGCAAGAACATGGAGAACGATATTTGAATAACTATATGCCTGAATGATCTCAAGAAAACGTGCACAGATAGTGAAGCTTTTTTTACGTCCAGAAGCAAAACAAGGGGCCAACTCAGCATTTCCACAATGTAACAAGAAACTGGATAAAAAACCTGATCGAGATGTGTGGGTCAATGACCCCAAAGCTGAGATACAATACTTGTCACATGCGTATTTAGTTCCTTAGAAGTTGAATAGGTGATTTCAAAAGGGAAATAAGTACGTGTTACATATTTATGAGAAAAGAAAAATATAGTAACATACACAGTTGGCATCTGGAACATTTATGTTATTCACCAAAGTATTGATTGTTTAGGCTGCTCTGTAACTTCAAATTTGCATTTCTGTGATGAGCAGCACCGTTTTTGTACCTTGGACATATTTTCTTTATGAAATATTTTGAAAACATTATTTTCTTAATTTTTTTTTTGGCCTTATGAAACAATATAATCAAAGAATAAATTTCTTGGCTTAAAAAATTTCCTAGTTCTTCTGTGTGAGGATCAGAAATTAGTTCTGGACTTCTTTCTCTTTTCCAGCAAATACAATTTTTAGTTGACAATAGAACACATACTTTAAGCTGGACAAGTTTCATTTTTACACTGATTTGTAGCTTGAACAATGACAAAGAAAATGTATATCTCAACTCTCTTTACGAAAAAGGTGGACTTATTTCCCTTTTAAAATCACGCATTCAATTAAACAGTACAAATAGTTACTCATACATTGAATATCAAGTTTAAAAATCAAGGTTAAAAATCAATGGTTGCTTTTTGATGCACAATGCAGTCTTTAATTTTAAAGAAACAGTATAGAAACGCCTGCCAATAAATTCCTGACTGTTTTCCGGGATTGATCCCGTGACCTCCCAATCATTGGTAGGCTCGAACCGTAAGGCGTCTTCTCGCGCGTTGCTCCCGGTGCCGGTAAACTGCCATCTCACCACGAACTAAGGATTTCTTTTAGCAGGAAAGGTCCATTCAGACGCGACTCTCAGCCTTGAGGTTCTTTTGCATGCAGTGAATGTAGGACGTGTGAGCATAGACATGCACGTTAAACAACAGAGGGGGAGGTGCAGTTTTGGAGGGGGCCCCTTCTTCCATCGAAATTTTTTATATCTGCGTTTCACATATTTTACTAGTAAATAAATCAAGCATATTACACAGACAATGAAATTATCACTTTCATTATTATTATTATTATTATTATTATTATTATTATTATTATTATTATTACAGAATATAATAATAATAATAATAATAATAATAATAATAATAATAATAATAATAATAATAATAATAATAATAATAATAATAATAAATAAAAGTGGTTTTATGTTGATCTATTAACAGGGTTGCCAGACCTGGAGTGCCTCTCTCCCAAATGTCGCGTGAAAATTATTAAAATTATTTTCAGCAAACTATTGTTATTAATAATTGTTTGTCATAATTTGAAAATTGTCCTGTTACTTGTGCATAAAATAATACTGGCCGCTAGTGATCTCAGCTTCTTCTAAAGCTGACTAAATTGAATAAAATTTTGAAAAATCCCCAATTCTGAGGTTAAAAAGGGGAATGTCAGGGATTGAAAATATTTATCGAAATAACGGGTATTTTCAAGTACGACTGTGGGACCCTTTTGAAAATATTTAGGGGGGGGCTCGGCTTACTGTCCCTTCCTACGCCTATGCATTGGCAAGCCTGCATTACTTCCCTATTCAAGGCATTTTTCGCAGATGGCATTTGGCAAATTAAGAATTTTCTGTTCCCAGAAGAGTAGATGCCATCTTAATATTGTTCTGCCAAGTGATATTTTAGATACAGTGGTGCATTTATTTACGCTCCCGTCCCTAAGCTTTTATAATGGCCGCCATCTGAAATATTTATTTGATAGCAATTAATCTTGCGCAGATATTAAACAAAAATTGTCTTCGTAATTAAATACGATGATATTAAATTGTTATCATACATTTTTGTTACACTGCTGATTTGAACATTAAAAAATTCCCTATTTTAAAGGGCAAGAGAAAAATTTTGTTTACAACATGAACACCAAGATGGTGGCCGAATGCAACCCCATGTGTCCATTATTCATTAATTGGCCAAATAAATAAATCGTTTAAAAACCGGATAGACTAGCATGTACTCGGCTTCTGACGGCAGGTTTTTCCCCCTTCAGGGGTTTTTTCCTCAGCCGTACCTTATGGTCTCTTTTCCGCGGCTTTGATGCGAAGGAGAGACCATTTGGGGTGAATACCAGAATTCGAAAGGTTAGAACGCTGTAGAATGTAGGTATTGTAATGGCTTAAAGGCCTTCGGCCTAGCCACATTGCATCAAGATTTTTACTTTGCCTGTAATAATTACCTATTAAATAAAAATAAAATAAAAATTATTCATTATTCTGTGAAATGTTTTATTAAATAATTTTTTATTGATTATTTCTTTTGAAAAACTATAGAGGGCGATATCTCTAGTTAATTGACTGTCGCTAGTCGACTGTTTGGTTAGCCTTACGATGAATGCGTTTCTGCCGGACATGCAATTCAACAGGAAGAAAGGCGGAGGGATAGATGGAGTGAGAAGGAGGAGGGAGAGACTGTGGAGAGAGAGGAGAGAGTGAGGGAGGGGACAGAGGGGCGAGAGGGGGAGGAAGGGGAGAGAGATGGTGGTGGGAGGGGAGAGGGGAGAGAGAAGAGGAGGGGAGAGAGGAGAGAAGGAGAGGAAGGGGTGAGAGATGAGGAAAGAGAGAGGGATGGGATGGAGAGTGTGGGAATAGAGAGGGGAGAGATTTAGAAGAATTAGAACATGTGGAGCTTTCACTGATGTAATTCCACCTCGCATCTCCAATCGATTTATAGATTTGTCATCCTTTCCTCATTTTTGTCTCATGTACTGAAATATTGAAAAACAATCTTTGCCCTTTCGTATGCTAATTTTTTGCCCTTTATCTCTCTTTTGTTTCTCGTACAGTCCCTGACGTCTATTGAAGATGTGAATGTGACAGCTGATCAATTGTTCTATTGTACGTCCGGTTCTCCTTGCTCCACTAAGCCACTTTTACGACCGGTTTCGTCAACGTTGTTTCCTCATTCATCTTATGTGAATCAGCATTTACCTGTTTTTCTCAACGGCATTTATCAAAAAGTATTATACAACCACAGGTTGAATCGTGAGGAAAAACACGCGGAATTAGTGATGCTGCAACAGCACATATTGTGAAAAATCTTTCTTGTCAAGCTTCGCGATGAAATAGATATGTGTGAAATTTTTAACACATTAATTTATTAACATTATTGCCAATTTAACCATGGGTTTGACGTACCACATATTACTCCTTACCTGTTGCATATGGACGTGAAATTCTATACAGAATCACCATTCCTGGAAGTTCTATTGATTGAAAACAATAATTAGATTGATGGCATCTAAAATAAATTAGCAGTCTTTTTCAACAATAAAAATATATTATTATAATTTATACATTACAATTCTATTAATTTTATCTGAATTACTTTTCACTATAAAACATTAAAACACCGTACGGGTTTGACTATATTTCGTACGCTTACTAAAATGTCTTGATCGCTGGCTTCTCGGTTGGCTAGCAGAATGTTGCCCATGGAATCCTGTGTACCAATTCTTGCGTCCTTTCCTAAATAAAAACAATGTTTCAGAATGTCCTGAACGATTACTATTACTAGGACTTATTATTCCCCAAAACTAACACGCGGTCGCGACTTTCCCTATCTGTTTATCATATGAAACACCTACTCGCGACTGACTATATTCAGCTACTTATTAAAAAAATCCTTCCATCTACGGAGCTACCCTAATATGCATCTCCTCAAAACATGGAGTCTATTTAATTCAAACTTCCAACTATTACATTAATAAAATTCCCAATTACAATTTGATATTACAACTTACACAAGACCAAGCTCTCAAATCTCAAATTAAACTTAAACTCCCGGCTCACTATCATTTACATAATACCCAGCCTATACTTAAAATCAGATCGTATCTCATGTACCGCTTACGTATGTTCGCTACAATGCTCTTGTAGAGAATAATCCCTTCCGTCCTTTCTAAAAGATCCCGGCCATCCAACGGCCTCCCCGCACCTTCTGCACACAATGTGTTCGGGGCCGGGTCCATCTGCACAGCGTTATGGCCCTAAGCAGGGGATATCAAACTTTGTTGATCCGTTGTCCTAATAACGCGTATTCTTTGACATCCGATTTTGCAAACAATGCCGCTGAATGCCTATTTTATCATTTAAACTAAACCCAGAGTTCGTGGCTTATCGCAATATTTTCTGCGTTATTTGTAACGTTTGCTATTTTAGATAATTCTGAATTGACCGAAAATTAGATGTAATATTTTTAAGCTTCCTTTTCTCTATCCAAGAAAAATGTAAAAAAATGTATTGAAACCATTTTTAAGAAAATTATTTTAATGTATGTTCCATTTATTTCAATCACAAATTACGCAAAAACTACTCGTATTTACAACAAAATAAATATCTTATACACAGATGTAAGTTTTTAGAATATTTTCCATTAAGGGAAAAATCTATATTGTAAATTTCCGATAATCATTTTTTGCAATAAGTTTCAAAAATACTGAGAGTTTACCGAAAATGGGATCTACACCAACTTACGAAAAAATATGGAGCTGCTTTTGAGAAAATGATTGTTTAAACTGTTTATTGCTACAATTATTTCACGCAAAATAATGAGACAGGGGATAACAACAAATATTTCCGAAAAAGTATACATGATCTAATTTAAGGATCGATCTGTGAACAACAGATTACATTAAGTAGAAAAAATCTTCAATATTCTAGTTGTAGGAATACACCGCAAACATAGTTAGGTCAGATCTATCGGGGAATATCAATATTGGTGAAAATCACTTCAGGGATAATGTTGACTATATACGCATAGACGGACAGATGGACGGAAGGACAGACAAACTTCTTGCAGTGAATCAGTTTTTCAGTATCAACAATTCACAAAACAACTCACATACTACATGTTAGAAAAAGTAATTTACTGAATATAGGAACAAGATTTATCCACCATTTGGATATCAAGACTCCGCAATACGAGTTTATCTGGCGAAATTTGCCGTACTCCACTTCAGGATTTCACTACTCTGTATGTGCCATACAAAGAAAGTAGGGAGTATGGCGAGGAAGAAAAAATGAATGAGTTAAAAGTTTGGAGATTAGACTCATGTGATTAATGCATTTTTTATGATCTACGTTTATGTTTGTCATCTCCTTCCTTCACAATCATATAAGCTTGCTTTATTTAGTTCGCAAAAATCTTACCCAATTTTATCCTTACCATCCCGGCCGCTTCCTACTCTCAAGAGGAAGTGAAGAATTCATTGATGTCATTAAAAAATACAGCAAAAGAATGTGACATTCCTTACCAGAATTTACTTACACTTAAAAGAATGCACATAAAAGAAAACATCAAGTAACATGCAAAAATAGTACATTTTGCAGTGACGCATATACATCTTTATTTATGCTTTATGATATTAAATATATATATATATATATATATATATATATATATATATATATATATTTATGCTTCATATTAGTGCTTTATGACGCCACTTAATGCCAAGGTACACCATTACATAGGTTCATTTCAGCAGTAGTACTCGGTTTAAGAAAAAGTTGCTAAACGATTGACAGGATATGATGAGATACATGAGGTTGTGAGAAGACCATCAAAATACAAACATGTAAAAAACGCCATTCGAACCCACGCTTCATCAACCAACGACGATACATAGAGCAATTTCATTTCCATTTCATTTAAATGCATTGTGATTTTATGTACGCTTTATCATCAATTGACTTGAAATGAGCTTCTCAATACATTTTTAGATATTATGTGATTTTCTACATCTACCTCACCCTTCCTCCACTCTCTCTTTCTCTCTCTCTCTCTCTCTCTCTCTCTCTCTCTCTCTCTCGCCTCGCTCTCCTCTATCTCTCTTCCTCTCTCCCCCTCGCCTATAGAGTAGGTCGACTGATATTTGCATTCCTGGCAATGCCGCGGAGTCTTTCGCTTGATTTGGATTGTTCGTGGTTTTAGTGCGTTTCAACGCTATGTTTATTGACATGTAGGAATAAGCAATGAATTTGAAGTGAATGCACAGATAACTGACAGGAATTGGGAAGGTAAGATCGCGCACGGTCCTTAGCCCGTTCAAGTAGTACGAATATAGGGTGCTGCTTCGGCATTCACTTGGAAGTGATTCTGGCAACCACGGATACCACTAATCAGGGCCGTTGGGTACGAATTAAACTCCGGTAGGCAATAAAAACTCACTAAATATAAACCCATGAAAAAATCCTACAGCATTCCTTGATCAAAATTGTAAGATCGATCAAAACCGAAAGTGGAGATACTCTTTAAAAATGTAACAATCCAAAATTGTTTCATGTTTTGATTCCGGCGTACGAAATATAACTCGTGTGTCCTTGAGGACACACAAACATTTTTTAAGAACCTAAAACGCATCGTTTCCGAGTTACATAAACTTGTAACGTGTTTTACGAGTTGCATATTCCCCTGTCGTTTTACATTCGGCATGATCTGCAAAATTCTATTGTTTTTGTCATAACCCAGTTTGATGCACTCCTGGGGGTAATGACCCCCCTCTACCAGTAGCACACCGGGTTTTGTGTCGATGATGTGTTACAAATAGTAAAAATACCTTTATCTTCCTTTGGGGTATTATATTTAGAGGGGGTATACAATGTATAAAAACCGTCCGGTATTGAACTTGGGTACGATAGTATTCATGAAGTATTGTTTAAAGAGCGTCACTTTTCATCTACAAACAACAATGTTGTTGAATCCAGTTACGTAATGTTTTGTTCAGAAACGTGAAAATCATTCTCCTGAGCACACTATTTAAACAAAAGCGTTCATTCACATACGGTCCTAATTTTATTTCTTTGTTTGTTTTTTCTTTCTTTATTTCTTTTCTTTCCGAAATCTGCATTAAACGACACCCATGTTGAGAATGCAATTTTTTAAGACTAAAAGAAAGGAGTGTCCGCGTTCAAGACAGTCATCTGGCAATCCTAGCTTCGCGAGGACATTGCAGGACGCTGAACTCGGCAGGTAATTGTGCATGTCGTATATCAAAGGAAGGAGAAGGGGGAGTTTTGTGTTTCTCACGATGAGTGCAGAGTCACTCGGCCTCTCAATTTCCTCATTAACGTCTTCCCGTAGTCCAGGGTATCTCGACAAGACCGGTGACAGACTAAACGGTGACAGGTAAAAATTACTTGCGGTGTGACAGTAGATAACGAAGAAGGAATTTTGTGTTTCCTACTATCTAAGCGGCGATCACACACTTCCGCTTTTTCTTATTTATCGCATCATCCTCCTCGTCCTTCTTCTTTTTCTTCTCTTTCCCCTCTTCCGTTTTTTCTTCACTTCAGATATTTGGTTGTTTTTGAGCACACGGAAAAATGTATGACCTTCCTTTGTATCTTTTACTTCCAGATTTATATTGTTGTGCTTAGCTTTAAACTGTTTTTTCCTCGTGTTATGCCAGTTATTCCGATTTTTCAGCAATATTTCATTGAGGTTCTTTATCTTCAGTTCTTCTCTTATATACCGTCTTGTCTTGTATAAACGTATTAATCATCTTAGAGACTTCATTTTTGCCGTAAGATATTCTGGGTTCCAAATGAGAATCGAGTTATCATTTCCGTAGAGAAAAACAGAAATTGTTTTTGAATAAGACATCAGACGATTTAAAAAAATCGTTTTGGTTTCGGAAAATATTTCAAGTTCGGCCTGCGATTCGATTTCGGTTTTTCAAAAAATGTCTGTTTTGCTTTTGGTTTCGAAGAAGTTTCAAACAGTTTTCAAATATTTTCAAACATGAAACTTATTTATTTCGGGACTAGATCCATCATTTACACGTGTAAACTCGCGACCGCTAAAAATGCATCCATAGGAACAGGATTTTAGAACAAATTTTTGATATGCATTTGTTTATACGTGAGTCACGACTAACACGGTTATGCGATGAAAACCATTTAACTTTTAATTACAGATAGAATACCAAATGCATATACATTTTACATAATAAGTCACTTCCGGAATGTTCTCTTTTGAGATTCTTGTACTATTACACTTAGCATACAACGTTCAAATGGTGATCTTATCTCTTTCTCATTTGCTAGAATTATATTATAATTAGAATATTTCATCCGAAAATGCACAAATATTCTCACTATTACACAATGTACGTAAAATGTACTTTGTAACATGCTTAAGATGCTTATTCTCATCATGTAACATGTTTTCCAATGATTATGCTATTCATAACGTATTAAAAAATATAACTCTCACGTTATCTATAATATATTTAAATTCAGACACCCTCAATCTCTGGCTTCCTCTGATTATCTCTATATCTCTCCCTCATACACCCGACACCCATTATCTCTATATCTCTCCCTCATACTCACCGACTCAACCACACCCACATCCACACATACACTTACACGCTGATTTCGAAATCCGTCAAAAAAAAAAAGAAACTTTCGGAAAACATTGGAGAAACAATTCTTCATCCGTGAATTACATGTGTGAGTAATTTATAAAACATAATAACAATAATTAAATCTTTTTTCAAGTTTATAACTTCTCTATCATATCAGTCATCATCTATATTATTAATAAAATATACATTCTGGTAAGATACCCATAAATGGGAATAAAAGGGTTATGAAATTCAGAATGCAATTAGTTTGGCTCGTAGTTATAAGTGATATAATGGAAAATTATATATCAGTAAGAACTTCATCTAGCCTGCCACTGCCACTCTCTCTCTCTCCCTCTTCGTCCTTCTCCCAAACACACACACACACACACACACACACACACACCCATATACACATCGAATCTTGGCAGACATCTTGCGGAAGACGCGGAATGCGTGCCAATTCCCCAACAAAGTCCAACTTCTATATTCCGGCTGAGTTAGCTCAGAACCAGTGTTTCCGCTGTCTCTACAGCGACTCTGACTGGAAAGCCTAAGTGTTTGAGTTTCAACGTTGGCAAATTTGCGACAGTATATACTAGCGGGGGCGAAACGAATATTTTCTCCGGAGGAAGACGTTCAAAAATTAATGGAAAAAGACAAAAACAAACAAACAAGAAAATAAGCGAACAATAGTAGCTGACTTACAAAAAAAATGCGTTTTATTTGTTTTTTTACTAACGGTGGCTTTGAGGAATAATAAGAACACTTGTGATTTCTTACTGTTCCTACATGTTTACTCTGCTTGCTGCTGTGAAAGTACTCAGGATAGCCAATGTAACTGATCCCCCGCGCCCCCAAAAAAGAAATATTTATCATCCCCAATTTTGTTTTCCAATTTCCTTGATTTGGATAACTTCAAACATTTTGAAGTGTGGAAATCATGAATAGGGTAACTAGATATATTATTGTAATTGAATCCTTCGTGGAGTCAAATTAATACTTTTCCAGAATGTGACATCCTATTCTATAAGCGATGAGAGCGGCATGATCGAAAACAGTCCACTCCAGTGAATTGGGGCCCTGCTCTCCCTCCCTCCCCCCTCTCTCTCTCTCTCTCTCACGCACACACACACACACACTATGACACTCCTGGACAATTCCATTCCTGAGAGAATTGTTACGGATTTTCCGGGAGCTTCACCAATTCCGCCCGCCCAGATTCCTTTCTTCTCCTCGAACTCCTCCTGCTCTCACCACTCCTTGTCCTGCCTCTCTCCCGCCTCCTGTCCTTGTCCTTCGTTCTTCTTCCCTTTCTCCTCTTTGTACTTCATCGCGTCCATCTTATTTTTCTCACTCCTCTTCCTATTCTCCTCCTTCCTTCTCTCATTTCTGCTCTTCCTCTTTCCTCTCTTCCTCCCTCTTCGTCTCTCACTTATCCTCTTCCTCCACCTTTACTTCCTTCTCCTTATTTACCTCCTCCTCTCGCTTCTCCACCTCCTTCCTTCTCTTCGTCCTTCCCTTTATCCTCTTCCTCCTTTATCTCCTCCACCTTCTCATTCTTCTCTCCTTCCTACTCCGCCTCTTTGCTTGTCGTCCTTCCGCATCTCCTCTTCTTCCACACCTCCAACTTCCTCCTTTTCCCGGTCCGCCTCCTCATGTTCCTTATTCCTATTCCATACCATACGTCCACCTTATTTTTCTCACTCCTCTTACTATCCTCCTTCCTTCTCTCCTTTCTCCTCTTCCTCTTTCCTCTCTTCCTCTCTCTTCGTCTCTCGCTTATCCTCTTCCTCCACCTGTACTTCCTTCTCCTTATTTACCTCCTCCTCTCACTTCTCCACCTCCTTCCTTCTCTTCGTCCTTCCCTTTATCCTTTTCCTCCTTTATCTCCTCCACCTTTTCATTCTTCTCTTCTTCCTCCTCCACCTCGTTCCTTGTCGTCCTTCCGCATCTCCTCTTCTTCCACACCTCCAACTTCCTCCTTTTCCCGTTCCTCCTCCTCCTGTTCCTATTCCTATTCCATACCCGCCCTCGTGTCGCGCGGGCGTTGCGAAAGCGCCGTGTGTCTCGCTGGTCGGCAAGCCGCCGCACGCGCCGCCGCCCCCGCCGCCGCCATCATCCAAGGCCACCTGTGTGGAACGTTTCCTTCTGCCCGCAGGAGCCCACACGCACGCACGCACGCAGGCCGGCCGGAGACAGACCGACCGGCGACCGCCGGCGGAGACCACTCAGGGGGTGTTTGCGCCGCCGACGCTGCCAGTGGCAAACAGCCTCCGCTGCCCTCGCCTCCGCCGCAGAAGCTCCGGTTGGCCGAAGCTCCTAGTACTCGGCTTTGCGGTTCGAGGGAGAACGCCGTCAGTGTGATCGAGAATTTTTGTGGAAGGTGGAGGTGAACGCCGGGGAGCGTGTGTTGGGATTTTTAAGCGTGTGTTGGATGTGGTATTACTTTGTTATTTGAACGTAGTTTAAAAGTTGGAGGTGAAAAGAAATGTATTGTTCAGTGTTTATTGGAAGAACTTTCTAGTGTGTTTTCCGGAAGAATATTTCATGACCTGGATGGAATGAAATTCGTTTGAATTTACGGTGTACGAGTTTGACACTCTTTTGTTTAAAAAAGTTTCAAATTTCTGTCGTGTATTTGCGGTTCGCGATATAAAATTTTTGTATAATCTGAGATACTACTTCCACTAAAAATAAGCCCGGAACGTCAACAGTGTGTAGTGATGAAAAATGGTTTACAGTTTTCTGCATTTCACGTAACCAGGCTGTAAAGTGTCAATACTTGTTCCTTGTTTCCTCTACGCAAAACTAAATATCAGCCTGATAACTGACGTGCAATATAGTTTCAAGAAGAAATAACATAATAGCGTGTGCAACAAATTCAATTGAGTTATTTTGTTGTAGTTATTCAACAAAAGTGTCTCTACCAGAAGACAACTTGTGAGACCCTGCATGTATCATCGACAGCGCACATTAAGTTCAAAACAACAAGGCAGGACAATAGTGCATGAAAAACAACTTGCGGAGTGGAGTGTATAATTTCTGACGTAAATAATCGTCTCTTGAAGTACAGAGCATTTTTTTTGTGGAGTAGCAACCCATAGTTACAACCTTGAATCCTGTGGTTCGAATTGCTATTGTAAGGTCACGTAGAACATAGTACGGTGTGTCGTAAGACCGAGTCAGGTGGCCTTGGTTCCTACCTGGAATGCTGCCTTTCTATGCACGGGAGAGTGTATTGAGACTGTATCCCAACAAAGCACTTTTTACTTATCGACGGCAGTTAATCTGTGAATGGAACCAGCAGGTAGCCTTGCCATAATACAAAGCGTACAAAACAAAAGGGAAAACGGGAAGTTGTTTTTCGTGTGGGTAGTTTCTTAGCCGGAAGTGAATACGTTGAAGATATTGATACACAAGTGCATTTAGTAAAACATAAATATTCGTTTAAACTATTAACACAAAATCAAAGTGGCATTAATTCACTAACTTACCTGAAATATGAATATAGGGTTTCCCTCATTACAGTGGTAATTTCCTAAAGGAGATAGAACTATTAATTAAATCTGAAGAAATTAAATTATACTCGAAACTATTTCACCAGAAATAAGTAAAGAAATAAATTTTGTAACGTGACAAAATATTGTAATTATTGTTAAGAGGAAACATTTGTGACAGGAAAATTTGTGGTCCATTGGCTTTTACTCAAAAAACACTGGAAATTTCGCTAAATCTTTGAAGTTTTTCAATAAGATCACACACAGTATTTTATTAGTTTTCTTGTTGACACACTAATTTCTGATAGACAACACAATTTATAACAAAATAACTAATTATTTCAGTAACCAAGAACAAGGGCCGTAAGTAACAAGCAAAAACGCAGTAAAACACCCCCCAATGACCACAAACAAGTGAAGGAGCATGCAAGCCGAAGTGCCCACGGGCAAACGCCACTGGTCGCATCAGTCACCGGAAGACTCCGCCATCGCCCCGCTGGAAAAAGCCGGCGACAACCCCGTCGCCATGAAGGACACTGTGCTAGATGCGACCGGCGCTCCGCACGCGGAGACTGCAACGCACGTCCCGGACGCAAGCGACGAACCGGATCGGGTGGGATGCCACGGGTCGGCGGCGGTTTCCGGGTCGCCGCAACTGTCGCCGGTGGCGGCGCGCGCCATCGCCGGGGACGCGCCGGGAGGACGCCCTGGTTACGAGACCCCGCCCCCGCCCCCGTCCCCCGAGGACGGGAGGACACCGGTCTCGACCCCTACCGGCCTCTCCGTGGAAGGGGATCCGTACGCCGATGGTAAGTGCTTGTCGCAACTTTTCTCTTAGAATAGCTTCATTGATAGATTTTGCTGGCACGGCAACTATCCGTTTGTGTAGTGAATGTTTTATCCTGGAAGGTGGCGGTGATTCCGTCCCCTCAGGATGGTTTTTGATTGATTGATTGATTGATTGATTTTTTCGTGTTTCCGGGCACGTCAACTGCTTTGGTCATTAGTCCCGTTAGTGTAGTGCATGTTTTTCTCTCTCGGGAGATGATAGTGATATTTCCCCGCTGGATGGCGAGATCCGGCGCCGACCTACCGTCGGCTAGTGGGGTTTCCCCCAACCAGGACTCTCCCACCAGCGGGGCACCGCCCCAGCCGGGACAAGCTCTAAGCTCCCGACCTGTCTCCCTGAATATGTGGTAGTGTAGTGCATGTTAGTATAATTCTGTGTGTAAGGGGAGAGGATAGGACAAGGAAGAGGAAGGAAAGATCGCGCGCTGCCTGTGGCCCGTTTGTTAGGGTACTGCTCCGGCATTCGGCTGGTGTTGATCGGAGAGAGCACGGAAAACTACCGATCAGATCAGCCGGCCGCTAGAATTCTCCACCAGACAGCGACTGAATTCGACCTAGCTGAAAAGGTAGTATCGAAAATCCTGCCGCCGTCAGGTCTTGAACCTACGACCTCCCAGTCAGAGGAGGGGGACAAACTCTAGTAGCTCTGCGTGTATGGTAGTGTACTGCATGTAAGTGTAAGGGTTTACGTACGGGAGAGGTTAGGATGAGAAAGTGGAAGGAAATATAACACGCAGTTCGTGGCTCATTTTTTAAAGGGCGAATCCGGCGAATCCAGGCGAGTCCGGGAGTAAATGTCAATGGGTGAAAATCCCTACGTAGTGAAGAGAGACATTGTAACTATTCACATACTTGTGATCCTAAAGCTAATTAAAAGTAATGGATATTTAAGTTTTAAAAAAAACACAGCACCTAATCTGACTCAAAGCACAAAACATGGCTAAAGTTGTCAGGGAACGATAGTCCATGTGGAAAGAAACGCCAACCTGTGTAAATATGCGTTAACGTCGATTTTTCTTTTCGTGAACTTGGGGTATAGTTTGTTGTATGCTTTTCTCTGTATCCAGGCAATTCTTGTAGTAACAACCTACGTGCAGTGAGCTGTACTTTTCCTAACGAAAGGTTTACGTTCCAAAGTGACTCATTACCAAAGGGACGTCTTTTTACGAGCAACCTTGAAACTTTCTCTCACTACGTCATTCCACTATATCTCCCTAAAAGACAATTTTCTGGACCAAGCAGTAATTAGATGGTCAATGCTGTCCCTTTTTCCTTGAAGTAGTTTCTCTCTCCTTCACGTAATCAATATCTATATTTTGGGTATTTTTTGAGACACGAAATATTAATTATTTATAAAAAACTCTTCCGTGGCCGAGTGCTTCAGATAAGTAGGTGAATCAGTGACGCACCTAAGAAGGGGGTTAATGGGGTTTCAGTAGCCCCCCCCCCCCTCCGAGAAGACATTGATACATATTCAGAAATGTTGCTTTTTCTAATTTTTGATACGAATTAAAGTCATTTAATATATTATTTGTTACAAATATTAACTATCAGTCAACAAATAAAAATACACGATACCTGTTGGTCCCCTCAGAGAAACATCTTGGATGGGCCTCGGAAGTGAATCATTCGCAGCTTAAAGCATTCTTTATTAAACACTACTGATAACACAGAAAAAGGATTGAAAAGTTTTTCATTGTTCTGAGCATGTCATGTGTAAGAGATCATTCTCACAGTATCATATGCTATTATATGCTGCTAGGCCAAGGTTTGTATAAATCTTGTTTTCAGAAAGACTTCCGTAATCCCACGTATTTATTTCTATTTCTTTTCGAGTTTCTTTTTCACACAAAAAGTATCTATTAGTAATTGCCCATGATCTCATGAATTCAAAGAAAACTATTGTGTCATCCACTATGTGAGAGGTGAATATGGTTGTGTTAGACATCCAGGAACTCCAGAAAAATCTAAAACAATGAAACACTTTCGATTTTGACAACAAAATGCAAATATTTTATTGTGTTATTCCCACAGTTCTCACGATTTGGACAGAATTGTCATCCTAATCATCCCTGTTTAAGACACAGATGTCATCCGACACCAAGACTCCAAGGAAGGAGCCGCCCACCATTAAATATTCTCATTATCACCACTAAATATTTCCATGAGATGCGTTATGTAACAGCAACTTTCTTATACCCCCAGGTTCACGGAGGAAACGTCGAAACTTCGAAAATAAGCTCTTAAGTCAATTTTAAACATAATAAAAAGCAATTGAATTGTGTATATTGTGTGCTTTTTATTTCTGCCAATTTTTCTCTCTAAATAAATATATTCATTACTTTTGTAAATAATAAACAATTTACATGTTTCTGGAGAGTTCATATGCTTTTGCAATGCAAATTTTTGCATTTAAAGAACTTTTTCAAATCAACTTTTGAGTGCTTATTGCTGCCCCTCTATTCGGAATATCCAAGTAGTTTATTAGACAAAATATGCTTAAAATTGTCTTAAAAGCTTATTTCGAAGTTTCGACGTTTCCCCCCGCATAAATAAATAGTAGAGTATAAAATACATACTTTCAATACTAACATATTGCAGTATTCGTGCAGATTTTTTCTTAAAACATTTATTTTATTGCAGTGTTATAAGAAATTTATTTGTTGTTCTCGAGTAGCGTGCGTGTTTTGGAAAAGCAGAAAGATTGTGGGAGGTTTTCTTTAGCAGCATTATAGCTGGTCAGTATTATTCTTAATACCTGCATACGGCATAAATAAATTATAACATTACTTTTAATAGTTAGGCTTCTCAGCTGCCTAATAGTTCTATTTTCGAAAATAAATTTCTTTTAAACATTTTTATTTCAAAATGAAGATTCGGAATACATCAACTACTTTTTTGTCTATTCATTCAAAATTCTCATTTTATAGTTTGTAAAATTTAACTATTTACCATTTGTTTTGATACACTTCATTTTGTATAATTTTGTTTAAAAATGTCTATTTTTGTTCAAAAATAAAGTAAAAAAATTGTTGAATATGTGTATATTTTCCAGAAATACCACCGCCACTGCCGATCTCAGATGCGCCAACCGACGTTATAATCGTGAGTGAGAACGAACTCCTCGTTCAGACGACAGCCCAAAATTCTCACCCGCCCGGAAGTCTCCACGAGGATAAGCAGTCGGGTGCCGCAGAGGAGCCACCCGCCCCGACCTCCCCTTCCCCGGGCCAACAGCAGCTCCCCGCAGCGGCTGGACGAGACAACGAGGGCTTCATCCAGGACTGCCAAACGGCCAACACCCCACAGCCAGGGGAGCCACACCTGCAGAGCAACGGCGTCGCCAAGCCTGTGGTATGTTTATTTGAAGAGCTTTGAGGAAAGTAAGATGAGCAGTTTTTATAAAATGTAATTTTTTTCTTTTCACATTAAAATAATGCCTTTTAGTATAAACATTTATTTTATGTTATGACAAAATGAAGTGATCCATTTTTGTATGACATTTTTTCTTCATTTGTTGTTGATTTTGACTAACGTCATTTTTTTCCTTTTCCGTCATGTTTAATGCATTTTTTTGCTGATTTCATCGATTTTAATATCATTTGAATGGTTTCAAATAATATTTTCGAGTTGCAACAAATTTGTTCCACAGAATTCCTGACTAACCTATTTGATTTTTTCGATCAGAAATTGTAATGTCAATCGTTGTGCGTAATCTAAGTTTTTACTGACACCTATCAGCGCCGTTCGGGCGATTTCGGGATAACTGAAGACAGTGATTTCCTGGAAAAGAACAGACCAAACCAAAAAGTTGCAATATGAGTGCACTTGAACGAATGGAAGCAGCCTCGATTATTTCAGTAACGTATCCAGCTTGAGTTGCTCATCTGAAGCTTGAGTTTCTCATCTGATCTGGTTTTGATCAAATTTTCTACGTCAATTTTGTTCCTATTTGGGACAATGAGAAAACACTTTAAAATTATTTAATTCATACATTTTGGCGATGTAGTTAGTCATCAAAATCCGCCCCCGGAAGATAAACCTCAGCGGCGCAAGATCAGTGGCAGCAGGCCTTTCGCTGTACGTGAATGTTAATGTCACGAATTGGGTGAAAACGTGGCCTTTCATGTGTATTATTCAAATTATAACAGGCGGAAATTATAACAGGCGGCAAATTATAACATAATTAGGGCGGAAACCATGGGACACACTTGGAACATAATATTGTAATATTTACGTAGAGCGAAATGTTTTTGATTATGATTGTAACTGACGTAAGTCTATAGTTTCTTGCAAGGATTAAACTTTTCAGTGGATCACTTCTACAACAGCATTTTTTTTCTAAAAATGAATATATACAGACATTAAATCATTTACAATTATATTCAAATACGAAGAGAAATAGGTTATTTATTTTTTACATATTGTGATAAATTTTAGAACACTAAATTATTCAATATCATGCCAATTTTAAGCATGGGTTCGACATACAACACACACTACTTACCTGTTGCATGTGGACGTGTGATTCTATACATAACCACGATTTCTGGAATTTCTATTAATTGGAATCAATTATTAGATTAATGGCAACTATTATGAATTATCAGACTTTTTCAATAATAAAAAAATAACATTTATTCTTATTATTTATGCATGGCAGTTCTATCAAATTTATATGAATTTCTTTTTACTTTTAACATTGAAACACCGTACGGGTTTGATTATAGTTCGTAAGCTTACGTTCATAATTATGTTAGTAATCTTGATTGTTAGCTTCTCGGCTGGCTGGCGGAATGAAGTCCCCGGAATTCTTGGTGAATTTTCGTGTCCTTTCCTAAATAAAAATGTTACAGAATATTCTCAACGATTGTTATAATGAGATTTAATATTCTCACAAATCTAACACGCGGTCGCGACTTTCCCTATCTGTGTTTCATAGGAAACACCTAATCGCGACTGACTATATTAATCAAATTATTGAAAAATTCTCCCATCTACGAAGCTTTCCTGATGTATCCCTCCTCGAAACATGGAGTCTATTTAATTTCAACTTCCACCATTGTAATAATCAAAATTCCCAATTACCATTTAATATCACAATTTAAGTGAAACCAAGCTCTCAAACCTCCAACTAAACAATTCCCGGCTTACTATAATATCGCGGCTTGCTATAATATCGCGACTGACTATATTAATCAAATTATTGAAAAATTCTCCCATCTACGAAGCTTTCCTGATGTATCCCTCCTCGAAACATGGAGTCTATTTAATTTCAACTTCTACCATTGTATTAATCAAAATTCCCAATTACCATTTAATATCACAATTTAAGTGAAACCAAGCTCTCAAACCTCCAACTAAACAATTCCCGGCTTACTATAATATCGCGGCTTACTATAATATCGCGACTGACTATATTAATCAAATTATTGAAAAATTCTCCCATCTACGAAGCTTTCCTGATGTATCCCTCCTCGAAACATGGAGTCTATTTAATTTCAACTTCCACCATTGTAATAATCAAAATTCCCAATTACCATTTAATATCACAATTTAAGTGAAACCAAGCTCTCAAACCTCCAACTAAACAATTCCCGGCTTTCTATAATCTACATAAAACCCAATCTACATTGAAAACTCGATCGCACCTCACCCACCGCTTACGTGTGCTGACGACGAAATTTTTCTAGAGAATGAATTCGTGTGTCCATCCCAATGAGATAGAAATCTATAGAGAGGTGATGTGCTCGCCATATTTGAAGATTTTTGAAAGTACAGCCGCCATGTTTTCTGAGTGCAATGTCAGAATGGGCGCGTAATTGTCAATTTGATGGAAGTGCATTTGGAAGAGATATGATATTTTAAAACATGTTAAATTTATCCAGATTAATATAATAAAGAATGAAGTTTAATATTGCTTATTAATTGTACAAATTAAATTTCTGTTTTCTTCTGTAACACTTGATTGTACAAAATTCTAACTTTTCAGTCGTACAGTTCCGATTATTAACATTGATTTTTAAAGCTTTAAATTAAATTGATATCTCTATGAAAATATGCTTACAATAATTTGAAACCAACCATCTGTCAGTATCGTCGATATGAAAATATATACCTATTTAATAAACTTGTCATAACTATTTTCATTTGTATTCACATTGTAATATCCTACACTACCTTTCAGCAAAGCCTATAGAATGTAGATAAAATTTGTACTAAACTGAAATTAATTGAAATTTATCAGCAATAATATTAATTTTCTTAAATATGCATTAATTACGCAAAAATTATTGTAAATCATCCACTTTACTTGTATCAACTTTAGTAGGAATGGATCTAATTTTCAAATTCATCATGTACTACTTTAAAAAAAAACACAGAAAAAACTTGACATATGATTTATTTAATAGTGGGAAATGCATTTATATTTACTGTGCAGAAACAAACAAAGGACCATTTTAGTATTTGCTATATGGATCAAGAGAAACTGCACGCAAAACCAGATCGAAATGGGGGTCCAACACCCAGATTAAAGTAACAAAATCACGTTTAAAACTGTTAAACATTAATACATCATTAAAAACATACAAACATGAAAATAAAATATACAAATTATTTAGAAAAAGGTTTATTACTACTTCATTGGCCTTTGACATGTATTAATTTGCTGAATATTTGCCTGCTGGGGTTTCCTCATTGCTTTTAAGTAATGTTTTTACAACTCTGATGAAGCCAGATTGTGTAGTATTGATGTAAAAGTAGTTTTACCAGTTCACCGTAATGTGGTTCCTCAACTACATCGACTAAATTAAAAAGATGGTCATTTTAAACAAATAGTTTTCCTGTCATCATCCAGTTCAAGGGACCGCCTTATGTTCTTGTGTTGAAGGTGTTGTTTGACATAATACACTTTCTCGGCAAGTTTACACAGTATTATTATATCAGAAAATGCATTAAGCATTGAATTATTTACACTTCCTTTGGATATGAGACGAGATTTCTTTCTTTCATCACAATCAAAAAGTATCGTTTAAAAATCACTATCTTTTTGATGCTTGCCCGACAACACATCCAGCCATGTTACTCCACAACAAGTTCGACATACAGGCAGAAATCACAATACATATGAACATTCACATCATTAAAATTTCCTGATGCATAAGTGTTTACACCTAATCACGAATATACATTTACGCAGGTAAAAAAACATGTGTGTTACTTGCAACACAATTTGACTGTTGTGATGGATCGACACGGGCTACAAGACAATTTCGATACGCACTCTTAAATTGTCGAGCATTGGTAGTATTGTCTTCATTTTCTTTCTTCATCTGAAGAATAAGTTATTATCCTCTTCACTGGAGTTCGTCGTTTCTTCTCCTTCCTTCCTTTGCAAGTACTCAGAAAAGGAAAATATAGTGAACACTGCATTGCCCAAAAGTCACCTACATGCGATTTTTTCGAAACGATTGGAACAAATGCAGATCGATTTGGTAGGCTAACAAATTTCTCCTCTCATCAAAACCTATTTCATGTTCAAGTCTTTGTCATTCGGAACAAATCTAAAAAGTTACAAAACATGCTACTTACCGAATCCAGTTACAGGTATCAAATTCAATTGAATGAATAAAAAAATACGTAAAAATCGATATTTCTCCAATAGTTTTGTTGATTCTATTGATGCAATTGTATGTCGAACAAGAGGACGGCATTTTGATGTCACAAACACACAAACACTACACCGAAATACGCCGAAAACATGTACTTCTTAAGAAGAGTCCGTACAACCCGCAAAGAACTCTTAGTTCGTTTTTCCATTCGGAAATATGACGGCAAGAAGTGAAAAAAGCTTAAACCAGAACCGCTGTATATGTTCACATTTCCTTCTATACAATTCAAGCTCGTGGATCCTTCCTGACGATCAAGACACTCCAACGACATCTTCACACTTTCTGCAAATCATGTGTTCAGAGCTTGGTCCGTTTGTAAAACGATCTGACATCAAGAATGAAATATCACCTCTTGCTGATGAATTCTTCTAACAACGTGTCTTCTTTGGCTAAAAACGATGATATATACAAACGCTAAATGTTGACTTCATCATTAACATCTATGTCCCAGATTCTTGGCTTATCACAAACTTTAATTTATATCACATTTACCCGCCCCCCCAAAACAACCCACACACAATTATTTTCTCCTCCTTTCCATCGTGGCACCGCCTGTAGTTTATTTACTAACACATTTCCAAAATCTCTAATTTTAAACCACCACAATTAGCCGTAGATAACTTAAGACAACCTTTCTGTGCAGTCTCACAAGGGAAGTAATGATTTGTCTCTAAAACAAACTTGCATCGGCCGGGAATCGAAGCCGGGCCGCCCGCGTGGCAGGCGAGCATTCTACCACTAAACCACCGATGCCCATTGAAAGGCGCAGAGTCCGGTCTTCTCCGGCGCATTCAGACGAGTAGATGTCTTAAAAGAATCATATAGGTACGGCTACGGAGTGGAAGAAGTAATTTGTCTCTAAAACGAACTTGCATCGGCCGGGAATCGAACCCGGGCCGCCCGCGTGGCAGGCGAGCATTCTACCACTGAACCACCGATGCCCATTGAAAGGGGCAGAGTCCGGTCTTCTCCGGCGCGTTCAGAGGAGTAGATGTCTTAAAAGAATCACATAGGTACGGCTTCGGAGCGGAAGAAGTAATTTGTCTCTAAAACGAACTTAAAAGAATGTCTTAAAAGAATCATATAGGTACGGCTTCGGAGCGGAAGAAGTAATTTGTCTCTAAAACGAACTTGCATCGGCCGGGAATCGAACCCGGGCCGCCCGCGTGGCAGGCGAGCATTCTACCACTGAACCACCGATGCCCATTGAAAGGCGCAGAGTCCGGTCTTCTCCGGCGCGTTCAGAGGAGTAGATGTCTTAAAAGAATCATATAGGTACGGCTTCGGAGCGGAAGAAGTAATTTGTCTCTAAAACGAACTTGCATCGCCGGGAATCGAACCCGGGCCGCCCGCGTGGCAGGCGAGCATTCTACCACTGAACCAGCGATGCCCATTGAAAGGCGCAGAGTCCGGTCTTCTCCGGCGCGTTCAGAGGAGTAGATGTCTTAAAAGAATCATATAGGTACGGCTTCCGAGCGGAAGAAGTAATTTGTCTCTAAAACGAACATGCATCGGCCGGGAATCGAACCCGGGCCGCCCGCGTGGCAGGCGAGCATTCTACCACTGAACCACCAATGCCCATTGAAAGAAGCAGAGCCCGGTCTTCTCCGGCGCATTCAGAGGAGTAGATGTCTTAAAAGAATCATATAGGTACGGCTTCAAGAGCGGAAGAAGTAATTTGTCTCTACAACGAACATGCATCGGCCGGGAATCGAACCCGGGCCGCCCGCGTGGCAGGCGAGCATTCCAACACTGAACCACCGATGCCCATTGAAAGGCGCAGAGTCCGGTCTTCTCCGGCGCATTCAGAGGAGTAGATGTCTTAAAAGAATCATATAGGTACGGCTTCGGAGCGGAAGAAGTAATTTGTCTCTAAAACGAACATGCATCGGCCGGGAATCGAACCCGGGCCGCCCGCGTGGCAGGCGAGCATTCTACCACTGAACCACCGATGTCCATTGAAAGGCGCCGAGTCCGGTCTTCTCCGGCGCATTCAGAGGAGTAGATGTCTTAAAAGAATCATATAGGTACGGCTTCGTCGCGGAAGAAGTAATTTGTCTCTAAAACGAACATGCATCGGCCGGGAATCGAACCAAAGCCGCCCGCGTGGCAGGCGAGCATTCTACCACTGAACCACCGATGCCCAATGAAAGGCGAAGAGTCCGGTTTTCTCCGGCGCATTCAGAGGAGTAGATGTCTTAAAAGAATCATATAGGTACGGCTTCGGAGCGGAAGAAGTAATTAGTCTCTAAAACGAACTTGCATCGGCCGGGAATCGAACCCGGGCCGCCCGCGTGGCAGGCGAGCATTCTACCACTGAACCACCGATGCCCATTGAAAGGCGCAGAGCCCGGTCTTCTCGGGCGCATTCAGAGGAGTAGATGTCTTAATAGAATCATATAGGTACTGCTTCGGAGCGGAAGAAGTAATTTGTCTCTAAAACGAACATGCATCGGCCGGGAATCGAAGCCGGGCCGCCCGCGTGGCAGGCGAGCATTCCACCACTGAACCACCGATGCCCAATGAAAGGCGAAGAGACCGGTCTTCTCCGGCGCATTCAGAGGAGTAGATGTCTTAAAAGAATCATATAGGTACGGCTTCGGAGCGGAAGAAGTAATTTGTCTCTAAAACGAACTTGCATCGGCCGGGAATCGAACCCGGGCCGCCCGCGTGGCAGGCGAGCATTCTACCACTGAACCACCGATGCCAATTGAAAGGAGCAGAGCCCGGTCTTCTCCGGCGCATTCAGAGGAGTAGATGTCTTAAAAGAATCATATAGGTACGGCTTCGGAGCGGAAGAAGTAATTTGTCTCTAAAACGAACATGCATCGGCCGGGAATCGAACCCGGGCCGCCCGCGTGGCAGGCGAGCATTCTACCACTGAACCACCGATGCCCATTGAAAAGAGCAGAGCCCGGTCTTCTCCGGCGCATTCAGAGGAGTAGATGTCTTAAAAGAATCATATAGGTACGGCTTCGGAGCGGAAGAAGTAATTTGTCTCTAAAACGAACATGCATCGGCCGGGAATCGAACCCGGGCCGCCCGCGTGGCAGGCGAGCATTCTACCACTGAACCACCGATGCCCATTGAAAAGCGCAGAGCCCGGTCTTCTCCGGCGCATTCAGAGGAGTAGATGTCTTAAAAGAATCATATAGGTACGGCTTCGGAGCGGAAGAAGTAATTTGTCTCTAAAACGAACATGCATCGGCCGGGAATCGAACCCGGGCCGCCCGCGTGGCAGGCGAGCATTCTACCACTGAACCACCGATGTCCATTTAAAGGCGCAGAGTCCGGTCTTCTCCGGCGCATTCAGAGGAGTAGATGTCTTAAAAGAATCATATAGGTACGGCTTCGTCGCGGAAGAAGTAATTTGTCTCTAACACGAACTTGCATCGACCGGGAATCGAACCCGGGCCGCCCGCGTGGCAGGCGAGCATTTTACCACTGAACCACCGATGCCCTTTGAAAGGAGCAGAGCCCATTCTTCTCCGGCGCATTCAGAGGAGTAGATGTCTTAAAAGAATCATATAGGTACGGCTTCGGAGCGGAAGAAGTAATTTGTCTCTAAAACGAACATGCATCGGCCGGGAATCGAACCCGGGCCGCCCGCGTTGAAGGCGAGCATTCTACCACTGAACCACCGATGCCCATTGAAAGGCGCAGAGTCCGGTCTTCTCGGGCGCATTCAGAGGAGTAGATGTCTTAAAAGAATCATATAGGTACGGCTTCGTTGCGGAAGAAGTAATTTGTCTCTAAAACGAACATGCATCGGCCGGGAATCGAACCCGGGCCGCCCGCGTGGCAGGCGAGCATTCTACCACTGAACCACCGATGCGCCTCCCCAGACGCTTGCCCCTGTATTCTCCGTCGCATTCGGAGGAGTGGATGTCTTAAAGAAGCCTTTTGTGTGGGTGCGGGACGGGAGTAATAATTGGTCTCTAAAAGGAAATTGCATCGGCCGGGAATCGAACCCGGGCCGCCCGCGTGGCAGGCGAGCATTCTACAACTGAACCACCGATGCGCCTCCCCAGACGCCTGCCCCTGTATTCTCCGTCGCATTCGGAGGAGTGGATGTCTTAAAGAAGCCTTTTGTGCGGCTGCGGGACGGGAGTAATAATTCGTCTCTAAAAAGAACTTGCATCGGCCGGGAATCGAACCCGGGCCGCCCGCGTGGCAGGCGAGCATTCTACCACTGAACCACCGATGCCCATTCAAAGGAGCAGAGCCCGGTCTTCTCCGGCGCATTCAGAGGAGTAGATGTCTTAAAAGAATCATATAGGTACGGCTTCGGAGCGGAAGAAGTAATTTGTCTCTAAAACGAACTTGCATCGGCCGAGAATCGAACCCGGGCCGCCCGCGGGGCAGGCGAGCATTCTAACACTGAACCACCGATGCCCATTGAAAGGCGCAGAGCCCGGTCTTCTCCGTTGCATTCAGAGGAGTAGATGTCTTAAAAGAATCATATAGGTACGGCTTCGACGCGGAAGAAGTAATTTGTCTCTAACACGAACTGGCATCGACCGGGAATCGAACCCGGGCCGCCCGCGTGACAGGCGAGCATTCTACCACTGAACCACCGATGCCCTTTGAAAGGAGCAGAGCCCGGTCTTCTCCGGCGCATTCAGAGGAGTAGATGTCTTAAAAGAATCATATAGGTACGGCTTCGGAGCGGAAGAAGTAATTTGTCTCTAAAACGAACTTGCATCGGCCGGGAATCGAACCCGGGCCGCCCGCGTTGAAGGCGAGCATTCTACCACTGAACCACCGATGCCCATTGAAAGGAGCAGAGCCCGGTCTTCTCCGGCGCATTCAGAGGAGTAGATGT
>BLKR01011212.1:0-36587 GCA_011170035.1 Teleogryllus occipitalis
ACGCTAAATCTCTTTGAATTGTTATAACATCTGTTTTGTTTTCTTTTAGTAATATCAACTCGATTTACCAAATACGTGAGTTTGTTATATTTTTACACGCTACAATAATTTAATTTTACAAGTATTTATTTTCAAGCATTTAGGAATTCATGAAATTTCATTGTAACGTTCGCCAATCTAAAAACCTTTTAAATGTATATAAAATATATTAATGTTGTTTAAAAATATGTATTAACAATGCGTAGATTTAGCACATAAAGCTCTGATTTGAACATGATACAATGAAATCATCAAATTAACAGTTTTAGAAAGGAATGATAAATTGAATTGAAAATATTAACTTAAAGTTTATATACGTTTATTTAGGAATTTCTATACTTGTGTAAATATTGTGATGTGTGATTCTACTCATGTGATCTTTCAAAACCCAAAATTGAATATTTCTGTATTTGAAAACCTTAACACTACCTTCATCCAATCCAGTGCAGTTTATAGCAAACAGCTAAGCAATATGTTTCCCTATTTTTAATGGTAATGGTTAAACAAGAGAAACAAATAGTTTCTGACTCTCGGTGTTAACAGGGGACTTAAAAAAATTAATAATACAGTTATTCCGTTGCTCAACATCCCTTTGATAGAAAAACAGAAACAATTGTTTGGGCGTAATGCACCTTGAAAAATATTTTTTTTATAATCAATTTCTTTCCTATTTGATAAACATATCGACTTGCAAATTGTAGGACTTAAAAGAGAACATAAAAACCAAATAAAAGTTATGCTCATACTCGCCGTAAAAATACGAATTTAGCATAATTAAATTGACCACAGAATTTGTTTACAAGCAAGTGCATTTTAAGCGTGTGGCAGGCAAAAACGCGGCATTGGAGAACTGTTTTTTCAGTATGCCCATCCCACGCTATTCTGCTAGCGCGAATGAATTAAGCGCAAACAAATGGGTTCTACTAAGATGTTAATTTCTTATAAACAATTACATATATCTCAAGAACGAGATATAATAGCACCGAACGGATTCCGGAATTTTGCATCACATTTAAACGCCATTCAGATTAGACAATAATAAAATTTGCAACAATTGCAAATTTATAAACAATTTCCAAATTTTGCAAATCTAAAGTGGGGAGAGTCTCCCGATGTCCCAGAACCAAAAACAGCGAATTAACAATTTTGCAACAATTTATAATTTTATAAACAAATTCGAAATATACGTTAGAACGGCCGGGAAGGCTCCGCAAATTGTGCCTGAAATGAATATCTCAAAATAGAAGTTTGTCAGGAGTTACAAATCGATTACTAAAAGTTAGAATAATTGTTGCTAAAATGATAAATATTTACTGGTCTATAGACAATCATTCTGGATGGAAAACCCCGCTTAGAAATATTTTTTCGTCGTGGCGTACGCGCAGGCAAACTATCTCCTTCGGCAGGGAAATATGACGATATTTCCGTCTCGTACGTAAACGAACTAGCCCCCTCCCGCTGAGACAGCGTTCTTTCTGTCCCTTGGGATGTTGCACCAATCACAGACAACTGTGGTTCTACCTGCTAGGGATTGGTCAACGCGTCCCTCCCCCTGCCCTCCCCCAGGCCGAGGGGTGTCCAAGTTTGTCGGCGCGGTGTGGAAGATAGAATTTTGAACGACATTTTTTCTGAGGGAGAGGGTACATGCAGTAGGAAGAGAAGAATGACAGTTTGTAATAGGACGGATTTGGTATAGGTTTTAGTTTTAGTTTAAGTGATATGATCTTTCCATGTTAGATGAGGGTCAAGATGTAGCCTCAGATACAACAGTAAAGTATGCTTGGAGGTCCAAGGCATTTCGACATTGTTTAGGTTTTTCATGGATGGATGGTTCGGGTGCCATAATGTGAATATTTTAGCTAATGATATTATTGGATTCATTTTAGTTATCCACTTTTTAATTGAGCTTTCCAACGATCGATTTTTTTCTAGTCATAAGATGTTGTATACCGTAACCTTATTGGTATAGTTCCGTGTTGTCAGCGAAAAAGGCAATATTTGTATCACATTCTGTAGGTAGGTCTGTGGGGAATTGATTGTTTCGGTCCCGACTCAAATCTTAATAGGCGTTGGTTACCAAAACGTGAAGGGCAGCGATTCAGTTCTTCATACGCCATTCCAGCCGATTAGCGTTATCGAGAAGGTACTAGAGGCATTCTGCTCTTCATAGATGACAGCTGTGGAATTATGATGCAACACTTTGGTTAATCATTTGTAGATACTTTGATAGCAGGCCCGTCGCTGAATCCTGAAACATTTTATGAAATCGTCATTTTCGTGTCCAAAGATGTTCTACTGTCGTTTTCTATTGTAGCCCAGCAGCTACGTCGTGTAAGAGGAAGAAGTCAGATGTGGCACAGGATCTTTATTTTGATGAATTGGTCTGCGGGCGAAGAATGGGTCTGTCGACTTAGGGCGAAGTAGAAGAGGACCCTCATGGACACTTTCCTCGCGAGCGCTGGAGATCGAAAACATCACAAAAACAGAAACAGGATCTCAAGGTTGAACTGGTATATATCTATTCTACGATGTGAACATTGAATGGTGAAGGAGAAAGAAGTGCATTTTGCGAGACTTCGCCATTTATGTGTCAAATTGCTCATCTATTGGGCGGCATATTAAGACACTAGTAAAACAATCATTTACATTACTTCCGATTGCGCTAAAATCCAACTTAAATTTGGGCCAACATACACGATTCCGCAGTACTGCCGGAGAGATTCTGCTTCATAGGAATGGTCCATATGGAAACGGACGCTCCCGACACCTGGCTCCAAAGATGCGAGTGGGAACATACTTGAGAAGGAAGGATTGCACGGAGTCTGTAGTTCATTGTTCAAGATATTATTGTATGTATTCAAGGTATATTGTGCTGATATCGGTCGAGATTTAAACACATTGATTAATAATTATTATTGTTAGAATTTTTACGTTATTGCATTATTATGTAGTGGAATCAACATCAGTGATAGTGCTACTCAAATAAACTATTTCACATGAGATACACAATTTACACGAGATTAAAACAACGCCCTGGCCCGCCCTGGCCCGCCCTGGCCCGCCCTGGCCCGCCCTGGCCCGCCCTGGCCCGCCCTGGCCCGCCCTGGCCCGCCCTGGCCCGCCCTGGCCCGCCCTGGCCCGCCCTGGCCCGCCCTGGCCCGCCCTGGCCCGCCCTGGCCCGCCCGGGCCCGCCCTGGCCCGCCCTGGCCCGCCCTGGCCCGCCCTGGCCCGCCCTGGCCCGCCCTGGCCCGCCCTGGCCCGCCCTGGCCCGCCCTGGCCCGCCCTGGCCCGCCCTGGCCCGCCCTGGCCCGCCCTGGCCCGCCCTGGCCCGCCCTGGCCCGCCCTGGCCCGCCCTGGCCCGCCTGGCCGCCTGGCCCGCCCTGGCCCGCCCTGGCCCGCCCTGGCCCGCCCTGGCCCGCCCTGGCCCGCCCTGGCCCGCCCTGGCCGCCCTGGCCCGCCCTGGCCCGCCCTGGCCCGCCCTGGCCCGCCCTGGCCGCCTGGCCCGCCCTGGCCCGCCTGGCCCGCCCTGGCCCGCCCTGGCCCGCCCTGGCCCGCCCTGGCCCGCCCTGGCCCGCCCTGGCCCGCCCTGGCCCGCCCTGACCCGCCCTGGCCCGCCCTGGCCCGCCCTGGCCCCGCCTGGCCCGCCCTGGCCCGCCCTGGCCCGCCCTGGCCCGCCCTGGCCCGCCCTGGCCCGCCCTGGCCCGCCCTGGCCCGCCCTGGCCCGCCCTGGACGAAGCGTTGGACGACGGCTCCAGCCACGACCACCACTACAGCCCGTCTCCGCTGCGGGACGTCTTCTCTCACCACCACGACGGTCAATACAAAGCATAATGACACGATATACTACATCCAAGAAAGTTGCTGCTATCACCAGGAGTCAACAAATACTCCGACCACAAACAGTATTACCACTAGGGTTCATCTATTTCTACACCCACAACAACGACCAATTCAAATCATGACAATGAACAAGGGCTGCGACTGCGCTTACTAAAACCACTTACGACTTCAGCCGCTGCTATGACCAGGACATTCACCGCAAATGTAAGCGAAAATAAATTAGATGATGACTGAAACTGCAATCAACGCTAAGACCACGATTAGAAACAATGTAAACGCGACCTTGCCTACAGCCCCGTCCACAAATGACATCACAAGCAGGACATTCATGGCAACTATTGCCTCGTCCGAGATCCATGGTCGTCTCGCGTCTGCGCCCACGGCATGTCCCGTGACAAGAGCCAATTACGCATTTTGTAGTTTCCTCTTGGTTTCCTAATGATAACGAGAGCAAATGTTAAGATTACCTTTACTTTGCTGCTGAGAAAACAGCAATACGAAGGAAACATCACACACAGTTCGTGCATCTCAATGCAGCGACAATATTAAATTATCAAATCCTTCTAAAGTTCACGGCCCTGCAGTGCCGTCTACAGTGCTTGCCCGCTGATGACACTCACGACCAGAATCTACAATCTGATCTTTAACTCTTAACCTTTATGCTACGATCGAACAAACATGTTGTCAAGACTCTCTGTTTTATTAGTTTAGTTATGACTAAAAATACTTAAAATTTGTGGCTGGTAGTTATTTTAAAAAAATGTTAGTTTCTAAATAATGATAACAATAACAATAAATACATATTACACACGTCCGCACCAGACATCTCTGTATTCGATTTATTGCGTTGAAAGGCGAATTCATTTTAAACAAAATGTTAAAATGGAACAATATGTGATTCATAATGTCACAAATCTAAACTCATAGAGAGAAATGTAATTACATCACTATAGTTTTGTATCTTTGTACTCGCTCACCAGAGCGCATGTGTCTTTGCGTATGCGTGAGCGTATTTGCTCACAAACCGGTATGTGCATCCTGACTGCGGGTAAAGCTATTTCATCATAAGAGTGGGACTATTTATCCTTATTTAGTGAAATCATGCCCCACTATAGACTATTATTAGAAAGCCTCCCAACTATTCTCACTCTCCTAGATTTTCCAGTAATAAAGTTGCAGGTCGAAATTTTGAATACATTTTTGAATAATATGTGTGGTCTGTGATAGTAGTTTCGTCGCGTAACTCCATACATTATCCGGACAGGAGACTCGTCCAACTTGCATTCTAACGATTCGATAGAGAGCTTCCAAGAACATATCATCAATGTAGTAAAGAAGAATGTTGGCGAACGGAGGTACTGTTACCTAAAATTTGCAGCTGGAGCCACGTCTGAATGAGAGTGCCAACATTTCGTGAGTCATGATGTGCAAGACAGTGGGAATAAAATTGACAGTGGCAGTTCAATTGAAATAAGTGATGTAATATCGTATCGCAACTCTTAATTAAAGGTCCTGGCCAACGGCAAATTTACTAGTGCCGGTGCAAAGAAAACTGAAAGACCAAATGACATTCTGTGGTACAAATATATTACGTCATTCCTAACAAGATTGATCAGAATAATGCCGTATTTAAATCGTATTATCAAAATTTACAATTCACTCATGAAGACGTAAATCATCAGATTAATTTCTTAGATCCAACCACGAGGGTAAGCCTATAAGTTTCTTCATTTAAGTTGTAATGGTGTGTAGGTTCACAATACAGCTTTTTGCTCTTACCAGTCTTATGATGACTTTACTTTGCTTATGGTCACTTCCAGCGCTGTCACCTAATTAATGTTCGCTTGGAGAGGCTTTCATAATTCGTTTTTTGCAACCTGAATTTAAACAAAAGTATTAAATCCTTAGAAGACTTTCAGCACAATGATTTTCCTTGGCGAACAGTTTACCAGTGATTGAAACAACAAAAGCAGTCAAACCATAATGCAGGATGAGAAATGAGCAAGATATCCAACTTCAACCTCTTCTGATTCCAATAATAAGAAAGTGCGTGTCCTGATTCTGAATAACCGGATGAGTGTATCTTGACGAAGTGGATTGTTAGATATTTATTTAGTCGAAAACAGTAAAAAACTGTATGTGCGGTACGGGGGAGAAAATCATCTGCGCACGCTTCCTTGTTTCAGAATCCCTTCCCAACAGTTTAACTATTAATAGTTGAAAGATGAAAAATAATAGTAATAATAATAATAATAGTAATAATAATAATAATAATAATAATAATAATAATAATAATAATAATAATAATAATAATAATAATAATAATAATAATAATAATAATAATAAATTTAAATATGCGAGAGATTAACATTTCAAAAACTATATATTTTGTTTCCGAGTTATAGAAAACTTATTTGCAACGGTAAACGAACTGCAGATTTGATTTTTATGTTGTTGAAAGAATTTTTATGTTGTTGTTTGATGACAACGCGCATTCAAAATCCGCCGCCTAAACTCTTCAAAATTTTGGCTCCGATTTCCAGGTGATGAAGCAGTGTATACAAGACAAGTTCCTCAATGTAAAATCAATTTTTCCGAGTGTCGGCAGGCTCGTGATATGATGGACCAAGTTCCTTGAAAAGCGGGTTGCCTGTGTTGAATAGTGGTCTCGTAAACTATGTACTCTTGTAATCTATTACAAACAAGAAGTGCAGTTACTTATTGACTTATCCTGTGTATCGAGGTGGTTTACTGACACCCAATGAGTATCCAAAGGGCGCGTATTCAGTTGGAATTTACAACATCCGTACAGCCCATTCTCGTAGTCGTAACAGATGTAACTAATAACCTAGTGGCCAGGTGTTTACGCCTTGCAGACCTAAATTCTACTGTGCAATTTTACATGAAATTATTAATGTATTAGTACAGAGCGTTCAAAAAGTCTCTCCACAGTGGCTGTCTCACCACTCCACCATCCTTTATGTGGAAACGGCAACATCACGGACTTAATCAGCGACGGTGCCTTCGCGCTGGACCGTTATGTAAAAGCAACAAAGCAGCGTGTTGCGAAACATGATGCAGAGGGGAAAATATAGTGACTCTAAAATAAAAAGCATTTGAAATAAAAAGTATTTTTTTGCTTTTCATAATTATTTTATTACATCATGTGTTGAAAATGTTTGCCAGAATTTTGAAAACAAAGCGTTACCCTTTTACATTTATTATCGAAGACTCCTTAAAGTTTCTTGAGATATGGACATAACAAACAAATATATTGAGTCATTTAATTCTTAAATGACCTCGGGAAGAGTTAAGTAAACATTACCGGGAAAAAATCAGGAGGTGTGAGATCTGGTGATCTCGGTGGCCACAGCCCTTTCGAAATTATGGGGTTTCCGAAAGCGAACATTTGTTTCACATCATCCATGTACTATTTATTTGCTGGAAACACATGTTCCACCAAAAACACACGTTCTTGCAGTATCAGCATTCTAATAGTTATAATCTGACTCACAACAAACAACTTGTACGTTGTCAAACTGAATGTGTCACTTGGATACGAACAATACGATCACGTATTTTTATATTAACTACTGCTTGCTTCTCAGAATAACATTCAAACGCCGTCGCTGATTAAGTCCGCGATGTTGCCGTTTTCACATAAAGGATGATGCAATGGAGAGACGGCCACTGCGGAGAGACTTTTTGAACGCTCTGTATATAATGATCATACATACAATCATACATACAATTGATGATACATACGATCTATTTTTTACTTTATCGTATACATACCTAAATACGGGAGTAATATACGAAGTATAGAGAAAGATATGTAATGCTGCGGAAAATCGATTTCGAGATTTCAACGGAAATACAGGTTTTGGGGTCAAGTTTTCAGGAAATACAGGTACAGGGAAAAAGTAGTTTTTTTCAAACGTCCGTCCGTCTGTCTGTCGTATGTAAACAAATCTAGCGCTTAAACCACACGTACCATCTTTTCCAAATTGAAGAAACCCCTGTCCAACTGGCTTTAGTTGAAGCTTTTAAATTTTGAAAAATATTCTTTTAATTTCGGGGATACTTTACATTAAGCCCCCCGGACATTTTCAAAATTTTCTCAAAAAACGGCTCAAAATATTTTCTTTAAATTTCTTGCAAGAATAAAGAACACTTAAGGCAGCGTAGGTCCCATTTTCACGGTTAATTCTAAATTTTCGAAAATTGCAAAAGTTTGAATTTTTTGGGAGTCTTCCTACAACTATAAAATTGTAGACAGATTTTTTCTTCATATGAAATTTCTTACCAATAAATAGTTCTTTCATTAAGGTCATGTAGACATTTTTTAAAATTTTAGTTCTGCAATAGAGCGTGCAATATTTGCAATTTTTAAAAATTACAAAAATATTATTTTCTCAAAAAACGGCTACAAATTTTTTCTTAAAATATCTGATAGGGTTTGTACCCAACCAACCCTATCCGATGACATAAACGTCATATTGCTCTATTCTTTTGTTTTTCAAAAATTACAAAAATTTAATTTTTTGACTTGTCTCTCACGTCGGTAATATTTACCTTAGAGGCGATTTCTTCACACTCTTAGATTTATGAGTACATGTGCTTTAAATTATTTCAAATAAAGTTTCTCGAAAACTAAACAGCTTTCTGTAAAAATGAGCTCAAAATTCTGAATTTTTAGAAACGCTCAAAAGCCATTTTCTCAAAAATGGTTCCAATTTGTTTCTTCAAATTTCTCCAGTGGATAGTGATTATTGCACTGTTTAATATGACGTAAAGTTAATTTTTGTGTATTCTTTTGTTTTTTCAAAAATTACACAAACGTAATTTTTTTGAAATATCTCTCACGCCGTTAATATGCACATTTCCATCGATTTGTATACACTATTACACTTGTGAGTGATAGTACTTGAAAGAACTTTAAAAGAAGTTTTTCGAGAACTCAATAAATTCCTGTGAAAAAGAGCTTTAAATTTCCCATTTACAATCGCCATTTTCTTACAAACGGTTTCAAAATTTTTAATGAAAATTTCTATTTGGACGAGATTTTACACTTCTTCAATATTCTAAAAGTAATATTTCGATTCTACTATTAAGGTACCGAAAAGTTAAGAAAACTTCAAGAAAATGTACTTTCGATAATGATGGCAGCTGGCCAGAGAATGGAGGAAGACTTTAAAGCCAGTCCACGCCAAGGAAACTAGAAAAAATTGCTACAAGAAAATCTGTGTCATTCTGTAGCACATTTAGTTAGTACTTTCAACTCTATATTAGGTAAACACAGAATTACCACCCAAAGTCACACACATATTAAATCTCTATTGTCTCCAAAAAAGATAATCTCCTTTCCTTACAATCATATGGCAACCCAACATTTTAGTAGATTTCTTTATTATTACGATATTTGAGCTGGTGTCTTGTTAGTAGTTTAGTATACCAAATTGAATGTGGAAAACAGTCTTGTCTGAAAAAATTATTTTTGAACTGCAAAAAAAGTCCACCTGCATATCCTAAAATATCCACCCGCATATACTAGTGTAACGTCACAAGTTGTTAGCCACGTTTCCGAACTCCTAGCGGCTGTGAAGAGCTGTCTGCCACATTAGGACGAACAAAAGGCGGCGCATAAGAGGGCCAGCTGAGGGGGAGTAGGACCCCCCATCACGCAAGGCGAGCGGGGCAGAGGAGACTGCCCCCCCCCCCCTAGTGAGCAGGCATGTGTTGACCGAGCGACGCCTCTCCTCAGGGAAGCTGGGGGCGATCGCGGGACCGCCAATAGAAGTTAGCGGAGATGCAGAAGGGAGGGAGGTGGTTGTGAATGTGCGGACGTGTCTGCTCGTCTCGGAAAACGGATGTGTATCCCTCGGGACACGAGTGCGTTCCACTGGTGTCGGGGCACCGGCACCGTACAGCGTCTGGGTGGAGGATGCACTAGCTTGGGGACGGGGAGCAGTGTGCGTGGGAGTCACGGAGGTAGATTGCGAACGTAACCCCAGAGTTGTACATAGTGTAAATCTTGTAAATAAACAAATTTGTAAATAGAGCTCGTGTCTGTGTTGTCATTTCGCTACCACGACGCCACACTAGAATACTACAAAACAGATTGGATACCGGGCTTCAAATTAATCGGAAGTCATTCAAGGTTCTTTACAAAGGACATAATTATTTCCAAACTTTAGTTTCTAAAATGCTATTTGTAAATAAGATACTCTAAATTCTTATAAAGATACTAAGAAGCTCTATAACACTTATAAAGTATTAATTAGAAGTAGTAAATTGTAATTCTTTACTAATATACTCGTAGTTCCAACCTTCCATTTTCTCTGTAATAGACATACTCAACCTCATTGCTATCTTACTTCATATTTAATGGTTTATGAGAATATGATACTATCATGAAGTATGTTTAGTATTCACTTATTAAAGTAATATGCAAGAGATGTGCGTGACCTCGGACGCACAACCAGAAGTTTTATGCCTAAAATAAAAATCACTCATCCCCAAAACACTGCTGGCTCATTGTTATGAAAAACTGTACATCTAGAGAGGTCTAAAAGATAAATTTTTGTAACACGAAGAAACAAAATATCGATGTAATGGGACCAAAGAACATACATGGCGTTACAGTATGGCTATAATTCCCATTGCTTATAGTCCCCACATTTGCATATGCTAATGATGAACTGAAAATCCACGCGCTCATTCCGGATAAAATTGTGAGATTGCATATTTTTTAATTTTTTTATTGTCACTGCCTGTTTTCCTTGAAGTGAGCTCGATCTCGCCTTCTGCTAGTCACATAACCTAATATTGACTTTTTTTATTTTCTAATATTAACAATTAGATTTACTTCGAATGCTCCTCACAGGTACTCCGTAGGAGTTGATGCTACGTTTGTAAATACTCTTCGTAAATATTCTCCAGAATATTGTCATCAATATCTTCATATACTGGGCCTCGGCATTTTGTGTAAATGTGGTTCGTCATCACATTTGAACGTTCCTATAGTCTGGCGGAAAAGTAATGTACTGTTGGAAGAGCCTGCTTCAAGCATGAACTCTTCCTGTCCTTGAAAATTTTGTATATCTATCCTATGTCACCGGGAGCGGTAGCTCAGTGCATGAACTGATGTCACTGACCGGGAGGTCCTAGGTTCGAGTCCTGATGGCGGCAGGATTTTCGACACTAGCTTTTCAGCTAGGTCGAATTCAGTCGCTGTCTGGAGGAGAATTCCGGCTGCTCTGATCAACTCCAGGCGAATGCCGGAGCAGTACCCTAACAAACGGGCCACGGACTGCGCGCGATCTGTCCTTCCCCTTCCTTGTCCTATCATCTCCCCTTACACACACACACACACACTAACATGCACTACACTACCACGTATTCCGGGAGGCCGGTCGGGAGCTCTGAGCTTGTCCCGACTGGGGCGGTGCCCCGCTGGTGGGAGAGTCCTATTTAGGGGGAAACCCCACTAGCCGACGGTAGGTCGGCGCCGGATCTCGCCATCCAGCGGGAAAAGATCACCGCTATCTCCGGAGAAAAAACATGCCCTACACTAACGAGACTAATGGCCAAAGCATTTGACGCGCCTGGAAACACGAAAAATCAATCAATCAATATCCTATGTATATCCGGAGTCTATATTTCTGTGTCACTCCCAATGCATTTGTGAATTATTATGCTATTTAATATATTTGGGAATTCCATGTTCTCCGCTAATGTTTTCACATCCAGCATGTCACAACTAAGATTTTGCCTCTAAGATTTTGACAATATTCATTGGACTAATTCGCCGCACTTTACCGAAGGTCACGAACATTCACTGTCAGAGATGTCATAGAAAAACTGTACTCTAAATAATTCAATTTCTATATCGTAGGTCGCGAATATCATTAATTATTCACGTATATGTTGACATCGCATATTGTTTTATAGTTTTGATCTCTGAAGTGTCGAAACATCTGAACATTCGTGACTATTTGCAATATTTTACTGTTCTGATGTTCTTTATGATTTAAAGAAACATTCAATGTAATTTACAAAGTAAGGTTGTGTGTGTAATTATAAACATTAAACATAATTTGTAAGTCTGTTATAATTGGCATTATTATTATTATTAATATTATTATTATTTTGGTAGGATTTTCTACACTAAACGCTCATTATACCTCTCAAGTTATGTGTATTACAAAAGGTAGAAAATTAACGATCTCACTCGAGAAAGTATTAAAATTCCCAGACAAATAATTACCATTAAATTATACACATGATTCTTCTGCAGAAATTCATGCGAGTCGTGAACACCTTTGATTTTTCCTCTGCATCGCGGAATCAATCTACGAGCTTGTGATAATGATTCTAAATACGGATTCGGGCCCTTTTGGAATATCCCAGAGAATGCGACAAGACATTTAACCCCTTTAACGGGCGTAGCTGCGATATTAGCTGCCGGGGTTCCCATTCCGCCCCTCCGATACCTGCCACGCCCCGCGCCCCGCTCCACCAGCCGCGCAGCCCATCGACCGAAGCGCCTTATTTATTTACTTGTTTATGTGGCGGCTGTTTTTCCTGGCAACAAAGCACAATCGATAAACAGGCGGGCGCGGGGGCGCAGAGCGCGACGGTGCGAGCGGCGTGGGCGGGGCGTGGGGGGCGGGGCGGCGGCACGCGCCCGGCGCGGGCGGCGGCGGCGGCGGTCCGTCGGGGCGGGGGCGGGGTGGGGCGGGGCGGGGCCGGCGCAGCCAGCGAGACTTAGGCCCGCGCGCGGCGACCTGTTGCGCAGCCGAAGAAGAAGCTAAACAAGAGGGGGAGGGGGCGCCGAGGCTGCGCGAGGCGGCGCCAGGCGACGACCTTTTTTTTTATCTCCGACGCGAAGATGCCTCGCCGTCGGCCGCGCCGCCGCCTCCCCCGCCCCCTACCCGCTCTGAGCGCAGGCCCGGCGCTGCCACGCAGCCTCCGCCCCGCCCCGCCCCCGCGCTTCCACGCCCGCCGGGGGCGCCGTCCACTTCCGCCCGCGGATGCCGTCGACCTCCCCGGCCCCCACCCCACGTCCGCGGCGCCGCCAGCGGAGCGTCGCCGCCTATGATTGTTAATGTCCAATTTTTAATTAAAACGAACATCTCTGAAGGCGCGCTCTCGCGACAAGAGAAGCCCCATGAATATCGAGTGTATTCGTATTTAATTAAAAGCCCTATTAAAGTATGGATATCAAAACATTTTGAAATTTATACGAATGCGTGCGTATTCTTTCTTATTGTTCACCATGTGACGCCGGACGACGCCTCTGCCCCGCGCCGTCCGCCGCGCTCTGATTCTGCCCGCCCCTTTCCCGCCCGCCCGCTCGCCCAGAGCTGTGCTGGACGGCGCGTTCCCCGCTCTCCTCCGGCGCACTGCCCAAGCGCGCCTCCACCGCCCGCGACGCCGCCACGCCCACCTCCCGCACCCGTCCCCGCGCTCCGCCCCACCGCTGCCCCCGCCCGCCGCCTTCAATTACGCAGCGCGCTAACAAATGCGGCGGCCGCGTCGCTATCCGTTAGGCGCCGAATCCTATCGCCTAATCCCAATTGCTGCATAATATTTCACACCTTGGCGTTGCGGGCGTCGCGGAGGCTGCGCGGCGAGGGGCGGGCGCGGAGGCTGCGGGGGCGGAGGCGGGCGCGGGCGGGCCCACGGGTCACCCCCGCCACGGCATTATATATAATAGCGGAGAACAAGATTGGAGCTCTGCTTAGTATTCAAGTGGCCGTGCTTCATTAGCATTGCTGGCGGCGGGGGCGGGGCGGGGTGAGGCGGGGACAGCGGCGCGGACGCCGCGCCGCGTTCTTGTGGCGGTGCCGACGGGGGCGGGGCGCGGGCGAGGGCGCCATGGCACCGCCGCCCGGCGACGCCCAAATGCGCGCGGCCACCGCGGCGGCGGCGAGGGCGGGCCACGGGGGAGCAGCCGCAAAGTGAAGTGGAAATCGATGGGCGTAGTGTGCATGTGCAGGGAATTAATACCTCCGACCTCTCCTGCACGTAACATCGCCCTGCTCCCGCAAAGGCGCCCGGGAGCGGGAGCGGGGCGGAGGCGGGGGCGGGGGCGGGGACGGGGCGAGGGCGGAGAGGCACTGCAGCGGAGCGGGCGGAGGGGGCGCGGAGTTCGATATCTCCTCCGAAGAGAGTCCCCCGGTGATGCACGACTGGCGGTGTGGAGGCGCTGGGGCGCGGGGCGAGGCGAGCGGGGGCCCGCAATTACGCGCCGTCTTCGCCCGCCCTCTCCGCGCTTCCCCGCTTCTCCACCCTCCCTTCAAGAAACAGGCGCGGCAGCGGGACGGCGGGGGCTCCGGCCCGCGCCCCGTCCCCGCCCCCACAGCACGAGCGACGCCCGAGCCCCGCCCCCGTCCCCGCTGGCAGCCCTGCCAACTCCGCTAGATCGACAGCCTGGGTGGCTTCAAAGAGGCCGACGTTCAGGAACTCTTCCTTTCTCGGGAAACGGATTTTTTTCAATGAACCAAGGAGAGGTATACGGAAAATGAAAAATGAAAATATAAGCAAAAGGCTGATCCGGGTAGCCGATATCGCTAAGGCAGTAGTGCCGTGGTGGGCTTCGGCCCAAAGATTGCAAATTCGAGTTTCGCCTCGGGCATGGTTGTGTTTGTCTCTGTATGGTTGGGATTGCCGACTTCATCCTTCATCATCAATATCATTTAACGTCATCCCCCAGGGCTAACAAACCTGGTGTAAAATCGAATTCAGCATGAAAATGCTGCTCCCCATCATAAAAGTCACGTGCACCTACCCTCGATAACGAAGCCCCGGTGGGTTGTCCCAAACCCATAAGGATCATACACCGATGACTGGTAGGAAACTGGCAAGGATAGTGTGTTAATACCTCTGCTTTTAGTATCAGATATGAAGTCTTCGTGAAGACGTCTAATCGGATGGAGATGTGAGATAAAAATATTAATACAAAAGTAATGAAACAGTGCTAAAGTGAAAAGAAGAAATAGAAATAGAAGAAGACGTCGACGTGAAATAGAACGACAGGAACAAAACTACTCGTTTCATAGTAGTATGTGTAAATTTTGTCTCCAAAAATGACACAGATATTAACTCCTTTTGATAAATAAATAAATAAATAAATAAATAAATAAATAAATAAATAAATAAATAAATAAATAAATAAATAAATAAATAAATAAATAAATAAATAAATAAATAAATAAATAAATAAATAAATAAATAAATAAATAAATAAATAAATAAATAAATAAATAAATAAATAAATAAATAAATAAATAAATAAATAAATAAATAAATAAATAGAAGGTTGCGTTGCAGTATGACGGTGGTGGCGGTGACGGCCGTGTGGCGCTGTAGTATTGACGCATTCCGCAAGGTAGATAATTCTGCACAATATGCCCCTCGATTATGAAGGTCGCTTAAAACAACTTCTCGTGACATATCCTTTACGTGATTTTTTCGAGTCATCATCAAATGATCACTGTTCATTGAGATGACTGTGATGAAAAATTTAACGAAAACCCAAGAAGCCATGAATTACTATCTTTTCAAATTTGAAAATATTATACTAACTTGCTCCTAATTACAAATTTACGTTCTTACAACTTTTCTACACGTAAATTAAGTCTTGGAATGAAAGAGTCAGTGTGAGAAATTTACATTGATTTGATTGGTGGATCTACTTTTAGGGTCATTAGTCCCGTAAACGTAGTGCTTGTTTTTCCTCGGAAGGTGGCGGTGATCTTACCCTCCCCCGCTGATTAGTGAGATCTGGCAGCGAACTACCGTCGGCTAGGGGGCGGAATATTCCCCAACCAGGTATCTCCCAACAGCTCTTTTCGGGTAGTACAATCTGGTTGGCCTCATAGAAACAGAGCAGCAATTCTGGATAATAACTCGAAAATGCGGGTATAGATTTAACACAGTTTACTAGGTCTCATTTGGTGGTTTGTGATATATCAGCAGGTTCACAGTTTGTAAGATTTGTCTCAGCGTATATGACGCATACGGAACCAATAGAGCCAATTTTTGATCGACTGGAAGCCGTCTTCCGAGCGACCAATGGAATTACACCACTAGTGGTACGAATGGACGACAATGGACGACAATCCTACGAATGGCATAGTGGAGACTTTCGTGGAAAACATGTCTTGGCTATGGTCGTAAGACATGGCTTGTTTGTCATGAATCAGTCTTGCCACATTCAAACGTTTAGGCGTAACCTTTGCCTTGAACAAAATTATTAAGGAAATTGAGTCTAACATTGATGTAACGTTAACTAATGATGCCTCAGCAGTCTGACTACTGAACTGGAGAGTACAAGTCCAAGTAATCCGATTTGATCACAAAACATATGTTTTGAACATGGCTTAAGAGCGCTGGTGGATGAAACTGACTGCTTACATAAATACAGAATTAGAAAAGCGAATTGGCCTACCTTTCAGAAAGCAATAGAGGAAGAAATCCATGGAGGCTCTGAGAACCAATCAATTGAGTCGCAGAGAACCATTCAAGAGGAGTTCTCCTGTCTTATGGAGTGCACCAAGAAAGCGGCAAACTGTACAATCCTACATAGACCCATACTCAGAGCTAAAGTGACAAATTGGTTGAACAATGACCTCACGGTTATGGTCAAAATAGCAAGAAGACTGAAACGCAGGTATCAAAGACACAAAAGAAGACAGAGCGAGATGACTGAATTTCATCTTAAAGTTGCTAGAAGATACAAGAAAAGGTTCACGAGAAAGATAAGAGATGCTAAACATGAGACTTGGAAAAATTCTTTATTGAATAAGGGTCACAGATGGAGTCACAGATGGGGGTCACAGATGGAGAAACTGAAGTACAATACTTGTTACAAGTATATTTAGTCTTTTAGAATTATTCGGTACAAATGCTAATATGCATGCAAGACCGATGTTAATATAAATATTATTTTCGTTTTCGATCCTTTGTGTAGACTAAATGTATGAAACACGCAGCAAAAATATTTTTCTTGGCTCGTCCTGCACTTCACTTTACGTGTTATTTTTTCATTTATTTAACGCCAAAACAGAATGTGACAAGCTATGGGTAGAAGTGCAATTTTGTGTTGTGTTACGAATGTTAAGGTTTTATTGTATTAATGTGTTACGAATTAGAAGTGTTACGAATAGAGTTAACTGAATAATCATATGTTCTCTAGTTGTATTATCTTTACTAATTAATTTTAATTAAAAAAAATAAAAGATCAATAATTTGAAGATTCATTTCAAGCAAACAATGAAGACGATTTAAAAAACAACTGATTTCACTGTGGAATGAATTACTAAGTTCAGTTTTTAAATATTGACAGCAGATGAAGCGTCATTTTGGTTATTCATTCCGGCCATCGCCCCTCCGCACATACTTTCTTCATTAGCATCTTTGAGCGTTTAGCATCCTCCGTTCCCGTCTGAAGGTCGGCTGAGGAAGGGCGGAGCGAGGCGAGCGGGGCGGAGCGGGGCGGGACGGCGCGGGGCGGGGCGGAGTGGGGCTGGGCGGTGCTGGGGGCGGGGCGGGGGAGGGGCGGGGGAGGGGCGGGCGCACGGAGGTGCAGGCAGGCGCCGCCTCGCCGCACGCGCCAAGTCCCGCCCCGCCGCGCCGCTTCCCTGAATCAACAGCGTATTGTCTCCTTTATCGGGCGTATTCCTGGCGGCCGCCCCATCCCCGGCTCGCTTGCGTCTCCGCCGTTCCGCCCCGCCCCCGTCCTCCCCCGCCGCGCGCGCCCCATATTAATGCCCCCTCCCCGGCGACCGCCAGCTCCTCTCTTCCTCCCACTCCTCACGCTCACGTCCTCCCCTTCTCTCTCCCTCGCAACCCCCCCTCCACCCCTCCATGCGCGTCCGCCCACCCACAATAGCGCCACTGGAATTTTTAAAAGTGACTTAATTTCAAACAAAGATTAATTGAGAAACGTAAAATAGAGCAAAAATAAATAAAGGCAATGAAAGCGGAGAAGTCGCCAATAGGGCCACAAAAGCGAGTTTGGAGGCCTCTGGGAAAGAACTCTTGTTACGCGCCATCAAATATGCATGCGCGCGTGGCCCAGACGCGCGGGCGGCCGCCGCCCCGCCCCGCCCCTCCCCTGCCCTCCCCCCCCCTCCCTTCACCCGCGCCCCACGGGAGTTGTGGAATGCGCGAGGAAGGCGGCGATGCACACACGAGCGCCCAGCGGCGGTCGGCAGACGAGAGGCTGCCCGCGATTGCGTCCCCGACACAACATACTCCGCGCCGGGGAGGGACAGACACGTGACCCATCGCGGGTGGATAGTGATCCTTTACGCTCACACGATATATCATTTCAGCGGCAAAAAAGACCCACGCGCTCTCAATTCCATACGTAATTGATTCCGTCCAACTAATACAAACAATTCTGAAAACCAGTTGTTATATACAAGTGTCCGGGGAGGAAACGTTGAAACTTCGAGAATAAGCTAAGACAATTTTAACCATATTTTGCGTAATAAACTACTTCGATATTCTGAATGGCTGAGCCGCAATTAGCACTCGAAAGTTGGTTTGAAAAAATGCTTTCGAGGCAAAAATTTGCATTGGAGAAGCATAGAAACACTCCAGAAATATGTGAATTGTATATTATTGTATATTTGTATATTTGTTCAGAAAGAAAAATTAACGGAGAAATAAACAGCAGTCGAACTGTGTAAATTTCCGGAGCTATGGCCATTTGAAAAGAGTCTATTACTATGGTTTTAACGTAAAATAGGACATATTCGGGCTTTAGCCCGAATGTCTCATTGATGTGGTACATCGTTTCAGTCAAAAAGGATAATGCTTGAGGATCATAAAATTGCTGTGGATAATATGGGTACCCCCCTCAGTCAAAAATCCGTTGATAAAAATAACATTTAATAATATTTGTTCGAATTCAGAAAACGGACTTGGGAAACATTCATTAGCGAATCGAAATATCAGAGACAGGAACTGTTTGCCTTTGACAATTTCTGATCCCTTTCCTCAAAGCCTGAGCCTGAGAAAATTGCAGTACCATCGTAAGCAACAAATTTTCCTATCTCTGCTGTGTCTTCTTCCAGTTTAGCAAGGATGATCGTCTCGTACGTTTGACATCCGTTCTTACAGCTTCTTTACGTTGCATCGTTAAAGGAGAGTTGACCCATGGGGATGTCAACACAAGCAAACATTCTATATAACCTGCAAATTGAAAGATATGTTTGGTCCCCTTTCAAGGAATGATTGTTCACCAACAGTGGGGAGTGAGGAGTGCAATGTGTAGTATCCCGAGAGAATAACATGACTGTAATTTAATATCAATTTTACTTAAAGTTTGTATTAGAAAATCTGGTCATTAATAAATTCGACATCTGGTGAAAATAAGTCATGCTGTAATTCACATCACCGGAAAAAAATACATTTCAATGAAGTGAAACAACCAATCGCATAATACTTATTCCATTAAAATATCGAATCAAAAAATGGCATTATATTGAAGTAAAATAAAACTTATTGTACAAAATTTATTTATCCGGAATTTTCCTCAGACAGTTGCCGCGCAGACGCTCAGGTTGTGGGTTAGAATCCCGTAAAACTTATTGGGGATTTCAGTTCGTGATTGTCCTTCCTCATTGCAATCCACATTAATGTTTTTGAGAATGGTCCGAAATACAGAACAAACGTGATTTCAAAACTATGAACGTTAATGAGAGTTTATGTAATGTCAAAATGCAATTCCATAGAATTCAAGACGAGAATCTTTGCAGGTTTCCGTGTAGATTCAGGGACTTTATGAAGAATGGCAGGGGTATCATTTCAAACAGGGCCGCTCAGCGCACTGCTCCGAGGAGAAGCCGCTGCTTGCTCCCTGCTCTTTCTAGCAGCTCCATTGTCAGACGGAGTAGATTACATCATCTTTCATCGATCGGCGGCTTTCGGCACAGTGGATCGCGTGTCACTTTTTAGGGGTATTTTCCATTGCTCTGACTGAAAACGTCTCACTGCTCTAGGAGAGGATATTACGACAGAAAAGAAAGTAAAATATTTTTGTAACATTCATTTGAACATTTACTATGCAAGCAGATTTTTGTAATTTGAAAATAGAAAATAACAATTTTCAATACACCATGGAAAGAAAAGTTTATTTTTGCAGATAAGAGCGCGTACCGACTCAGCGCGTCGGTCCGAAGGGTCGTGAGTTCGAGGCCAGCTTTGGGCATGGTTACTTATCCCGTGACTCTGATGTATGTGTTGTCGCGGAGGGTCACGCTTTCTGATGACCCCAGATCAGAGGAGCCCGCAAGAGTGTTAAAAGGGTAACTGGCTGTCGGTTGGTAAAAGCCCTATGGAAAAAAAATTCTGCAAAGACAGATCTTCAAATAAGGTCGTGTACAATTTTTACATCCATCACTAAACTCATAGCCAATAACTTTTTCTCAAACGTCAAATCTATACTACACGCCAACCTCTACACTACACTACAACCTCACCTACACTACAACCTCGCTGCTACACTATACCCTCGCCTCTAATACTACTGCTACTGCTACACTACTACCTTACCTCAATACACTATACTTCAACACGAATAGAAATCCGATCCCCCTTTGACGTCTTTCTAAATATATTCGCTTTCTTGAAGTTAGAGTTAGTTTTAAGATTAGAAAATAACAATAGTTGTAAGCCATCCAAGGTATATGAACAAGAGAATATGTAACTGAACTATGTATTTCCAAATAAAAAATAAAGATGTATTAAAAAATACTGATAGTGTTGTTTTGAAACGTCAGCAATTTCAGATATAGTCTCACTTTTTATAAAAGTCGGAATTATATTTCTTAATATAACTTAATCTATTATAACTTAACTACACATGTGAAGAAATTTACAATCAATACCACTAAATATATTTTCCCGAACTGTTGATTGAATACCATCGAATGAAGTTTTGGAATATCAAGATATCCCTGCTGTCATTTCTCCGTACTTCACATATTCGATACTTTTGCCGCATTAAAATAGAAATGAAATCTGTGCCTTGGCTTTTAATTAAAATATTGATGAAACAAAAAAATAAAGCATTTGGAAAATTTTCCAAACGTCGTTTCGATGTTAGTTGGAATTAGAAACATTTGGGTAATTTCTGTATTTAAGCAATTGAATGTGAAACAGAATTACTACTTTTTCTTACTGAGTAATAAAAATGATAAGGAATTTTGGTCCTAGTTAAAAAAAATTGGCTACATCTAATTCATCCCTCTAATTCTACCAACGTCCTAACGGAATGGCTTGTAAACTTTACCTTAGGAGCCCGGAATTACCAGAACGTGAATTTACATTTAAACCAATTACTCCTGAAAGTGTTGCAAGGTGTGTGTCACACTAGAGCTGCTGCGGAAGATGTATCTGCGCATGTGCTTCCGTTTAGTATTGCGTATTGTTACGACATTTGCTGTATTTATTTATTTATTTATTTAGTCAAAAACAGTCAAAAACTGTATGTGACGTATGGGGGAGAAAATCATCTGCGCACGCTTTCTTGAGTTTCAGAATCACTTCCCAATAATTTAACTATTAATAGTTGAAAATAATAATAATAATAATAATAATAATAATAATAATAATAAAACAAATTTAAAAAAGCGAGAGATTAACATTTCAAAAACTAGATATTTTCGTTGCCAGATTATAGAAAACTTATTTTTAACGGTAAAGGAACGAACAGATTTGATTTATCTGTATTGTTAACAAAATAGAAACTCACCCTAAGCTCTACTACCACTACAAGCAAAAGGAAAGTTCAACAAAACGTGCGCATAGTGAAGCTACATTTACTGTAGTACCTTATTAACTTCATACTTTGGAAATGTGAATTTTTCAAATTTTGAAATGTGGCCTTGCCAAACCCATAGATAAAACAAATTAACCCGATTCCATAAAATAATTTCGCTCTATTTCTTTCCAAAGTTGAAATTTTCATTTCTTTCCAAAGTTCTAGAATCTGTTCTTGATAATCGGAAAAGAAAATTTTTCCAAAATTTGGAAATGTAGCCTTGTCAATTTCATTTGTAAGGGAAATCTGCTACAATTTGGGCCATTACCCGCATCGTGCCCTTCGCGAAGGAATCGCCTTCCTGCCGTGTGGACATGGAGATCGTTAATTTCAATAACTACATTCCTCACTGAACTCTAGAAAACGTTATAGAGAATGAAGCTACATTTATATCCAGTAGCCAAACATGAAGCCATCTAACAGTATATAAAATACTAATTATCAAATGTCCTCAAAACAATGAAACGGATTGAAATTCAGTGATTTTATATAGCTAATTAGAGCATATTTAGTGCATTTTGTGTTAATGCATATATTTCAGTTATTCTTCATATTATATTGCTCTTTTGTTCTTAATGTGGCATATTTCTCTTGGAATTTCAATTAATATGCATATTTGTCTCCTGAAACCGAAAAGTGTACTTCACAATTGTGAATGTGAATGCTATTTATGTAAAATCGTGGGAGTGTCTTTCGTCCATTGCAGCAGTATTTGTCTCAAGTTTTTTTAGATGATATTATGGCGCTGAAACTAGGAATGATTTGTCCGATTATGAATGATGTGATAATTTATCTTTGATAAAGAATTTGTGGCATTGTGATTGATACTTCTATGATGATGATAATACAGACGAAATCGTTATATTTTACTATTAAGATTATCGCTGGAATACTAAGTAGAGACAAAAATGCAAAACTAATTGTTAAAATTTAAAAAATAGTTGTTCATAAATACGTAAAATTAATTTTCAGAGCTTATTTCATTAGTTCTGGCGCATATTTTACAAATGTTAGAGCATATTTGCGTGCATATTTCTCCGTTTGATGCAGCATTAACTTCCAAGCTTTAGTTACAAAAATATTGATTGAATCATTTATATATTACAAGTGGCAAGCCGCCAAAATGACGGGACGAACTAAAACTCTCACATTATTAACGAATAAACTAGTGGCGTTACAACAGCAGATATTTTCCCGCATAATTTGTAACCTTTCAATGTTAAAAAATGCAGATATTTAAATAAAAATGGCACCTGTGCCATTTTTAAGCGTCTTTTACTGTATCTTATGAAAGTCATTAAGACAAATTTCAAGCCATTTTTAGACCTTCTTTAGAAATGCACTAATTTTAAACAGAAAGTACGCAAAAACTACTATTTTTTCTCTTAAAAAATACATGATCTTATTGGATGATCTGATTTTTTAAACAGATTTTTCATAATAAAAAATTATCATCATCAATATTGTACTATTCCGTTGGTTATATTTTACAATTTAAAAAAATTGTTTTCTAAAAATGAGAAAAATTAAAAGAAAAAATTGGAGCCTTTTTGGAATTTTTGCTTAAAAATTTGAAAATAATTGTTTATGAATGTCTATATTTTATGCCAAATTATGCGAAAACTACTAATATATTTGAAAAATTGAACACGACCTAATTTCAAGATCTGTTTTTGGAGAATATATTTTATTAAGGGAAAAATCCATATCTTCAATATTTTAGTTGAAGGAAGACAGAGATAAAAATGTAAACTTTTGCAATTTTCGAAAAATCAGGGATCTGACTGAAAATGAGACATACACCATTCTTTTGAGAATTTGTTTGCTATTTTCCAAAGATAAAGTTTAATAAAAAATGTGGGAGCCAGAAAAAATTGAAAATCTGATTTAGTCTTCATTTGAAATATCCTAAAAAAATCATAATGTCCATTTAAAACCCGAAGGTTCTCGATTTCGTTTAGATCTATTGGGGAATATCAATTTTGGAGAAAATCATGGAAACTAGTAAGGCGGGAGAGTAAAAACACGAACTTAGATAATATATTTAAGAATACTACCTTTTACAAATTAAATTGTAAACTGATTTTTCTGTTCTACAGTATCTACATAGGTGCCTCAGAATAAATGTGACGAGATTTTAGGCCATGAAGAGGGGTAGGCAATGTTCAATTTTGGCCAAAGAACTTATATTGGGATATTTTTACTTGGCGGATTTACACATATGACTTCTACTCCTAAGGATTTTTTTCCTCAGTCACCACACAAAACAATACATCCTCTAATTGAAATCAATTCAAGGGAACCTATCTGAAGTTTGCTGTATTTTGAAATCCGAAATTCACTTCAACTAACTGTTCCCAGTCCCCTAAACTCAAACTCACTTTAACTACCGAAATGCGCGCAGAAAAAGTAAATAATAGTGCGGCCAGATGTTGCTTCAAAAGCAGTAAATTTCATGGCGACTTTCCGTTTTTTAATTGATATTTCTGGAGTACTTCTTACATAGTTAAATGAAAGGATTGTAATGCTCCGGTAAAAACTGCGATTTTTTGACAGAAAAACCCTTACTAGGAGCTTGATATGGAAAAAGTGAATAAAGCATTTGTTCTTATATATGGATATAAAATTACCTTTTCTGACTTTACGTAGTCAGAATATTTTGTTTGCCCATGATACCGAAATATCGATTGTGGGCAAAACACCTCCCCGTTCGTTTACCAGTTACTGTGGTCAATGCTAGCGCCTACCTCGTTCAGGCGATTTTCTCCAAAACTGATATTCCTCGATTAATCTAAACGAAGTTTAGATTAGTTTAGAAAAGTTTGAAATTGACACTTATATTTTGGGGGGTATTTTACAATAAGCCTGATCATTTTCAAAATCTTCTGAAAACTGACTTCAAATTGTTTGATTGAACGTTATCACCGGAGAATTTAAAAACGCTTAAAATAATGGGATATATCTCTTTTTCATGGAAATACCTGATTTTTCGAAAATTACAGAGGTTTAATTTTTTTCGGTGTCTTCGTACAACAAGGAGGTACAAGGAGACTTATTGTAACGAAATCTGTTCTCCAAAGACATCTTTAAACGTAATGTATATTTTTTGAAGTTTTTGATTACGCCGTTTTCTCGTAATATGAAATTCAAGGAATTTGTTTAAACAATCATTTTCTCAACATGGGTCCAATTGTTTCTTTTATTATTTCCTTTAATAGAAAACACTAATCGTAATGGTACAGGTCCCATTTTTCTTTGAAAAAAATTGCTCAGGCCCACTTTTCGAAAATTGCAAAACATTAACATCTGAAAAGAACAATATTGAACATTGATATTTATTCATAATGAATTCTGTTCTAAAAAATCGCGCTTTAAATAAGCACATATACAGTTTGTGCTGATGTAGGCTTATGAAGACAAGTTTATTGCTTATGGAGACGTCTTATGAGAAAAATCGTTTTTGGAAACACATCCTTAAACCATAAGTAATAATGTGCAAAAAAGTTTCTATCTTGCCCAATTGCTAAATCATTGCGGTGAAATTACGGGGACGCAGGAAATTGTTAGGGATGTGCGTTCTCCCAAGATGAGAAAAGTTTAGTACCCCGGAAAACTGACATTTATTAGCTGCTTTCGGGGTTTCAACATTCGGTGATACAATGAGATTGTTTACCCGAAGTGATTGGCATTCACGCGAAATCTCTGAGGTACCACTTAATCACTGACCATCGCAGTCCGCCTAGGAATTAGAATCCGTGTGGTGCCGATAACTCGCCATCAAACGTATTTGCGGCATCTGACCAGGGTCGAACCATAACACTAATAATTTCATTGAGACTAATAAAACCATAATTAAAAACAATAGCAAAGATAAAACCCCGTGGCTCTACATTTGTTTAATAATAACGGCACGGTATTTTCCATGAAATAAAAGACGACTAACCGAAGTAGTTATGCACTGCCCTCTAAACTTATGTGTCCATCTTTCCCACACACATCCCAACTCCCAACACTCTTCGGTATGTTCGGTGTTAAAATTATAGTTAAATGTACTGGTTAAAAATTTTCCCGCCCTTCAGCAAGTCATGTTCTCCAAAACACCACTTATTTGTAAATCACGAGACAAAGCTATTGGAGACACACTAGCTTAACAAATATAGGTCTACATGGATAACAAGAGAGGTGCGTGCACATATTTGATTCATTTTTTCAGTAATTTAAAATTGTGGGATACGTAGAAAGTGTTTTCCCAAAATATTATGCCATATCTCAGGCGGAAATGAACATTCGCGAAATACTCTCAACGAGCAGTATGAACCCAGACAGAAGTGGCATGAATCCGAGCGCATAAGAGGATTCCATCAGGGCAGAAAAGACGCGCACGTGGTTCCCTGGGAGGTGGAGTGGGCCAGCAGCGCACGGGGCGCCAGCATCCATGTCGCCGGGGCGGAGGCGGACGCAGCAGGAGGAGATGAAGGCTGCGAGAGTCGCGTAGCAACGCAGAGGAGCCGCCCCCTGCCCCGCCCCGCACAACTCCCCGCCGCCCCGCGCCGCCCCGCCCCGCCCCGCGCCGCCCCGCTGCCGGCGCCGATGCCCAGCCGCCGCCCGGAGACGCCCCCCTCGCGGTGCTGCGGCGAAATCAAATATTGGGCCCGCAGGAAATGAAGAATCGAATGAATACAAAAACAGTTCCATCGGATAATGAAGCCGCGGCTCGCCCCGACACTTAAAAGTACGGCAATTCCGCGCGCAGCGAGGACGCGCTCCCGCCGCGCCCCGCCGCGCCCCGCCCCGCCCCGCCCGGCGCCGCCCTGCCCCGCCCTGCCCCGCCCGTTTCCACCCGCCTCGCCCCACCCACCCACCCCGCGCTGCCCCGGTCCCGCCCACCGTCCGCGCCGCGCGGCAGCCGCGATTAGTAGTCGAGGAGCAGGCCCGGCGGCGGAAAGTTGAGCGGGGCAGGAGGCGGGGCCGATGCGAGGGCAGCACCAGCGGGCAGGGCGGGGCAGGGCAGGGTGAGGCGACGGAGGAGGAGGCAACCGAGGCGAGGCGAGGCGGCGGCGGACGTGGCTGGCCGGGCACCCCGAGCGCGGCACCCACCACTTAGCCGGACCACTTGGAGCGGAGCGCGCGGTTCCGGGTTCCGCCCCATTGCTCGCCTAAAAGTAGCCGAACCTCGCGGGCGGGCAGTGGCGCCGCGGAGTGCGAGGCGTGCGGGGCGGGGCGGGGCGGGGCGGCGCGTGGGCGCACGCCACCTGCATGGGCAAGGGCGCGCGCCGCAGCACGCGAGCCGCTCCGCTCCACTCCGCCCCGCCCCGCCCAGCCACCCCGCGCTGGCCGCGAGTAGCCCGGCGGCGACGGCTGCCTGCGCTCTAGCGGAGACACGGCGTACTGCGCCCGCATCTGCTTGGCGCCGCCGACCCGCTGCACCCCGCGAGGCGCCAACTCACGACCGCTGCACGCCACCACTCCCTCTTCGCAGCCCGAATAGGGAAGCCTTTCCGAGGGCTCAAAACATAGTCGACCTTTCACGAAGAAGGCAATTTTTTATCATCTTAAGCAATAAGTGATTGTGACAGTGGTACTTTAGTGGTGATGGGGGGGGTAGCTTTAGGGGCGATGTTTAAGTGGTAGTTTTAGAGGTGGTTTTTGGTGGTTTTAGAGGCGATATTGATGGTAATTTTGGAGGTAGTAATTGTAATAGAAGTAGTAGTACTAGTAGTAATGGTGGTGGTGGTAGTTTTAGTGATGGTAGTTGAAGTGGACGTAGTAGTTGTTGAGGTAGATGTGGTGGCAGTGGTAGTAGCTGTAGTAATAGTAGCATTCCTTTTGAACGCGGTATGAGATCGTCATTGAGTGATAAGAAACGTATCAACGTGCCATTGTCGCAAATTGTTTCGTAGAAGTGTGATCACACAGTACACACTCAATAATTGTCATAGAAGGGCTTTCAATTATATTTCCGTGCACATTCGAAATCGTAATTTCTCTCTGTCAATACACTACGTCTCTGATGTATCTGGTTATAGTGCGAATAAACTTTAGAATATTCAACTCAAAATTTTCGGAAAAATCATTATCATTATCATGGTTACTAGTGAGTACCGCATAATAATCACGTAAACTGGCTAAGATGCTGAATAAGGAACGTCACGTTCCCAAGGAAGGGGGTGGAAAGTCTGATATCCTCCGATGAAAGTAGATTTCAGTTTTTGTATGGAGCTAAAAATTATTGATAATACTTATGACGTGCTTTTTGTTGATAATAAGATGCAATTTATCATTAGTGTTTGTTACAATTTGATTAATAAATCAAATTGTAACAAACACTAATGGCGACATTTGACAAACACTAATGGCGACATTCTTATGGCAGTGAATAAAAAAATCAAAAAAGGAACATTCAGAATACATTTTAAAATGTTTGTTGTATTTTGATGATTAAAATAATACAGGTTTGATTTGACATAGAACTGATAGGTTTCATCGTTAAATACAAGGATTGACGCGGGAAAGTCGAGGTTTTTTCATTTGTAGAACCAGAAATTTAATAACGGTTTGTGTTTAATTGAACGCATTTATATATATATATATATATATATATATATATATATATATATATATATATATATATATATATATATATAGCTGTAAAATTTTATTATTTTTTCAAATATGTGAAAATCATCAAAAAATCAAAATTTTAGCGGAAAGCTCTGGAGCCTGCCCCCGGTGTTGCAGGGGACAAATTTATACCTGGGAATTGCTTCCAGCAAGACTCCGAAAGATCGGATTGGACTAGCGGGGAGGCGGAGGAGTGTCGGCAAGGCCAATTAGGGCCGATCTGAACCGACTAGGGCTGAAGGGAGGTCGGCAGGGCCAGTTTGGGCCGATCTGAACCGACGGAGAAGTGGAAGGTCCGTGCACACGCGCGAAGATCTCACGAGTAGCATTCGTCCTCCCGCTAAGCGGAAGTCAAGCGGTTACATGCCTTTACTGCTGAGGTGCTGTTTTCGAGGCGGAGCTTCGCAATTGTGCTTACGCGGACGCCAGCTGCCTGCGGCCACGCGAAGAGAGCCTTCGGTGCAGAGTTGTCGTTGTGCCAACGTCGCTCGCTCCACTGGTTTAATTGGTAATCGAATATCCAAATCGTACCAGTCAGTTAGATAGTGAAGTTAACTGCATGGTAGTGCATACATACGCACTAACAGTTACTTTTAATGATGAGCCGCACCCGCAGCCACTTATGACCTAGATCACAGCATAGCAATAGCCATGTCACTTCTGTACAACGGCGATAATTCCATGGACACTCGTTCACAGCCCTGATAATCAACCACATCGGCTCGAATTCGGCGTCTAGATAAGCAGCCCAATACCACAGTCTATCTCGGTCCGGTACGGACAGTCTTTGAATATTCAGCAATGTGCAGATCAACTGCAGATCAACATCAATGTGCTTGAATCAACTCTCGGTGACCGGAAACCTTCATTAGAAGCATAGCTTAGATACTTCACACCCGTAACGGTAGTTCTCAAGATTCTCATGAGGTCAGTTACGTCGATTCGACGAGCGGCCCAACTCAGAAAACAGTGTACACAGTATATTCGCAGTGCCACACGAATGCATCACTTGCAGATGACAGTACTTAATAGAAACGATTCGATTATATACAAGTAACGACAACACAAGAAGACACCAATGAAAAATTCCTCTTATCAATGTCAATATTTCGTACCCTTCACTTTTCAAAATCGATATATAACAAAAAGCATTTAATAAACAAAATCACTTCAAAAAATGATAATAAAAAATTAATGTAGAATTAACTTCAGAGTAGATTTCAAAAAGGCAGTAGAGTGCTTATTAACAACAAACAATTTCACAGGTACAGAGATCATGCGAATAAGAAATTTTTGGTCAATAAAAACCTTCATTCTTCAATATCTCAACAAGAAATACGAAAATTTGTTAACTAAATTCCAATTACTGTTTAGTGTCACAACTCTCTATAAAGACAATATACCTATTTCAGTAATAGCAGTCGAGTTTGATGGTCACAAAGTGTACACTTTTTAAACCGTTCCTTGATACATACAAGAGGAAAATTTAAAGAAAAATTTGGAATGGTTTTTGAGAAATTGTTTACAAATTACCTATATTTCACATAAAATTACACAAAAATACTCATAGCTTTGAAACATTGTACAGGACCATATTTCAAGATCTTTTTGGAAAGCAGGTTTCATTAATAAAGAAACTCTGTCTTCAATCCTGTAGTTGTAGGAAACCGCCGAAAAATTTTTGAACTTATGCGATTTCCGAAAATCACGTATTTTAAACGAAAATGAGACCTGGGCCATTTTTCTAAGTGTTCGTTACGCTATTAGAGGACAACATTTAATCAAAAACTTTGAAACCATTTTTAACAAAATGTTGATGCTTCGTGTAAAATACCTCCAAAAAACGAAATATCTGTTTCAAACTTGTAGGGCTTTAAGTTTCTTCAAGTCGATCGAGGAATATCAATTTTATAGAAAAGTTTTTAAACCGTTTAATCGCTTTAACCACAGACAGACGAACAGACGAACAGACGAGCAGACGAGTTGCAGGGTCCCACAATAAGAGTTTTTAGGTCGGAAAATCGTCTTTTCCCGGCGCACGATTAGGAGAGCAGGCGACTTCCCTTCCAAGCCCGAACGGTCACCCATTGATATATTCAATTAAGAATAAGGTTTGCTTGTGAGTGAGATTTTGTTACTTAAGGAACACTCATTTTAAGTGTGTGGTATGAATTCACTTTCAACCTAAAATTCTCGCTGACAAAAACTGTAGTATCTCGAGAACATTTTTTACTCTCTCGAAAGACTCCCGCTCCTTTACGACCTGGATACAAGAACAGCGCTACAATGAGTACACGAGCATAACAAAAAAATTATCATTTTGAAATCAAGATGAATGTAACTTGGAATGTTACCCAGTGACTGTCCAATGAAATACATGAGAAAGTCTTGAATGCCACATTGCGCCAGAAACGTAATGACATTCTTGTTAAAACAGCACGCCAATGCACCTCGATTTCAGTTCATTTTCTCTTCGCATATTCTTACACTTCTGGATGATGTTGTGGACCTTGAATTTGACAGATAATGGCTTCGTAATCGAATACTCACGTCCGCAGCTTCGCGCAGGGTATTGCTCTTGAAGCAGAGCATTGAAAGTCCCTAATTTGACGAAGGTGAGCGATCCATATCAGGCGGCAAGAGCATCGTCTCGTCTCTTGAACTTGGTATCACCGGCGCGGGGCGGGGCGGGGCGGAGCCCAGAGAAACCCCGTTTCACCAACTCCGCCGGCGCGGCGCGAAGTTGGCCTCCGGGGGGCGCCGCACCACGCGCCGCTCCCGCCTCCGCCCCGCCCCCGCCGCCCCGCCGACCGGCTGCTTCGCAGGTGGGTGCCCCGCCCACACGCCTCGGGGGCGCGGCGGAGGGAGCCCGCGGGGCGGGGCGGGCGCGGAGGGGCCGCGCGCGCTATTAACGTGGGGAGGCGGACGTGACGTCACGAACAGCCCTCCTGCGAGCCCGACGCATCCGCGTTATTCAACTGACCTTAATACCGCGCGCGCGCGCCGCGCGAGAGAACGGGGGAAGAACCCTTATCGTGCACGCGGCGGCAGCGGCGCCGCCTCGGGCAGGCAGCCTCCCGCGGGCCCAAGGAATGCGGCTGCTCCTGGAAGAAGCGGCCGGCGTCGCCGACGAGTTGGGGCGAGTTGGCGCCCCGGAAGAGGGATTTCCACCACCTCCGGGGGGGGGCTAATGTAACTAGCTTTTACTAGGAAGGGGTAGGGCAGTGTGGATGTTTTCATTTGTCGAGGAATACGTTGTGCTATCAAGAGAAGTGCCTTTTGGAGCACAGAGCATTCCCGGCGCGTGCGTGTGGTAGGGAAAGACTACACTGAGCGTATCGGAAATCGGCATCGGTACCTGCAGGGATATTGAGGTAACTTTTTCTTTTTTCTTTTACAAATTGAACTGTACATATTTTTTAGTCTCTCATGACGAGCGTAAAGAGACGAATCAAATGATATGCATATTGTTATATGCTAGATAAGCATTTTCTTGAGTAATTTTGATGTTTTGCGACTCGTATTTAACGTATTTTCTAACGCTTCGAGCACGTGCTAGCAGGGAGAGCGCTGCGCGACCTTGGTTGGTGGAATGTGACATTTAAAATATACATGAAAACGAGTCGCAAAAACATCAAAATTACTCAAGAAATAGTTTATCTAACATATGACAATATGTATATCATTGAATTCGTCGTTTCACGCTTTTCATGATAGACTAAATAATATGTATAATTTCATTTGAAAAACAAAGTTACCTCAATATCTCAAAAAATACCAATGATAAAATAGAAGTGAATTGATGTATTAATTAGCCCCATTCCCTCGTGCATTTTCGTGACAATAACTTCAATCGTTCAAAAACTCCAGGAGGTGCTTAAGTTATGTAACTCACTCTTTATATTTGTGCAAACGTAATATAATTTGCCTTACTTCTTGGGAGAAATAATTGTAGTAAATATTCACCTAGTATGTCTTATTGCATTTCTTCGGCCTGGTTTTTAAAAAAATATATCCAGTACCTACATTTGCGTAAGTATTTTATCATCTATAGAAAAGAAGAAAAACACACACAAACTGTGACAAGCTCTTTCGAATTAATAAAACAAAAATATTCTATGAAAAGAGGAAACATTTTAGACATAACACTATTTTAACGAAATATGCAAAATATGCGCATATAATTACACGAATATGCAACAACAGGAAAAATTGCCAAATTTGCACAAATATGCACTAACATATTAATCTACATAGGATCCAATTCTAACCAAATGTAAACAAATTTCACTTAGTTATGCCCTGAATCAAAGGAATAAAATATGCCAAATCATAGTAATCTCCTTCCTACTTATTAATATCTGCTGTCGCTGTGAGTCTGCTTCCCAGCATTCACCATTGCTGTTTCGAAGAAGAATTGGTTTGCGGGACGCTTAAAGCAGAGCGGCAGCTAAATTATTTATTCATCTGTAACGACATGAAGGTAAACACCCTTGTTCTGTATCCTTGGTGTAGTTGTTAATTAAAAAACCAGTTTGTAATAAACCAAACAACCAATCCAATGCCATGAAAGCTATAGCACCGTTATACAACCTTGCCTAATATGAAGTATATGAAATATTTTTTCCTGTAAACACACTAGCTTCTTAGCGTTTCAATATCACTCGCGACAGGCCGGCAATGCACGAATGACCCAGCATATCTCCCTTCGTGCTGCCGACTTTTAGGGTAGCCGCACTGGGCAGAAGAGGTGGCGCACGGTGGCGCACTCGGCGCGCAAATTCAGCCAAATCCTGAACTAACGGGGCTGCCAATCTATTGGAATATCTAACACGGAATTATGGGGTTCAATTCCTTTTTGAGTCTGAGTAATCACTTAATTAGGGTCAGGTCTTGAACGCGGTACACTCGCGAGGAAAATCTGAGGAGCCACATTCATGCGTCATCATGCGCGCCGAATATCAAATAAGAGTCATCGACGTGCTTGTCACGCTCGGCCCCCTTCGCGCCTCGAAAAACGCCCACTCGTCAAGAGTAATTTCGATAGCGCTTAAAATATCATGATGATAACACAGGTACACACACACACACTAAAGTTGTAAGGGCCAAAGATTTGTCACGTTTCTCTATGGATTCTTGACTGCCCGGAATGAGCCGCGTCTCAGTCGATGGAGCTGACGTTTCGGCCAACTTGTTGTGGCCTTCTCCAGAGCTATTTTGCTGTATAGCTCTGAGACGCAGCTCATCTCGGACAGCCAAGAATCCAATGACTCCGGCCGCGGAAACCTACGAATCCACGTTTCTCTGTATAATTCAACGAGCTGAATTCGAACCTGAAGCCAGAATTGCGCCATTATCCTCCATTTTTTTAAATCGCAAAAATCCATCGTGACATTGTATTTTGTATGACTTTACACAAGTTTCTTTAGACATGTTTCTTTATGACCAAAGACTTTACACATGTTTCTTTATGTATGTCGTCTGAATCCGAATCTGAAGCCAGAATGTCACCCCCCCCCCCAATTTTTTAAATCGCGAAAAAACGAAACAGAATTTTTTGTTTTCGGGGGTTGTTGTCAGACCCAAGGACTTGACACATGTTTTTCTACGTATGTCGACAAGCTGAATACGAATCTGAAGCTAGAATTGCACCACCACCGATATTCGTAATAAAAAATTCTAATAGTCTCGTTCCTGCACGATAATGATATTCTAATAATACCGTAATTCTATGTATTTCTGAAACACAAAATGACTCGTAGAATAAACCATATTTAAAATACACTGCTTGGCTCTGAGTATGTTTCTCTACTCTACATCGGTGTTTTAATAAAAAATAACATTGATGTGGATCTTTCAAGCCCCAGTTTTTCTTGAGCAACATAAAGTATAACACAGTCTCCTCCACAATAGTCTTCCGTGCATTTGAATTTTGACCAAACATCTAGGACCCAATACGGAAATACGTTTTAAGAGATGTAATTTTTATCACAAAAATATAAGGGTTGGGGCATTTTTTCTGGGGATTTAGTGATATCTTGATACAAAAAATTGAAAAATCAGTTATACATACCACAGGACTGCTTAGTGTAAACAACGAATGAATACTACTAACGGTACACCATCTACGAAGACGCAATCAAATGAAATTTGTACAGAAACAAAAAAACTAGGATGTTTACTCTGCAAGAAATATCTAAGTGAATACTGCGGACTTATACACAATACCAACGGGCCGCCTTTTTTCAAATCCAGTATTGTCGATAAAGTATGGAAATTTCACAGTAAACGGAGAATAGTAAACTAATTCTCGCCACACATTATATGAATCTTCCATATCCTACCCCTGGTATATTGTATATATTTGGGATCTATATCTTCCTAAGATCCTCTGGGAGATTGTGGGTTTATCATGGGCGTTTGTTCGGGCCTAAATACAATAATTTGTGCCAATTAGTTCATAATAAATCGACACTTGCTCAATAAACTCCAAAGGGCTGTTGTGTGGGATGTAATGTACCTTCTTAGTTTTCTCCTTATTAATGATTTAGTGGCAAGTCGCATCTATTTCAAAATTGGTTTCTATTCTATTCTATATCTATTCAATTCGCATCTATTTCAAGTTTGGTTATGTACTTACATACCAATATTTTAATGTCACAGTACGAGTCGCATGTTGACGGTAATCGAATCAAAGTATTCAACCTCTAATTTGGTCACAGCATATAACTGGAGGTTCCTGTCCTCATGTTTCATTATCTTCAGGCGGTACTTTAATAAATGGAAGGGCGATTGGATCCATTCATGAAAAACTACAAGTAATAGTTTTGTTAAGCACAGCTAACGCGATAAACCGCGTGTGGAGCCGGTGGCGAGGGCCGCGCGTAAATGATTCGATTTCCGACGGCGCGCAGTTTGTCCGCGGCGACGCTGGCGCCCCCGCCACCCGTGCGATGCATTCGGCATGAGGGGGCGGGCGCGTGGAGGGGCGGCGCCGATCTTGGCGTGCGAGGGCGTGGCCGGGGGCGGGGCCGGGGGCGGGGCCGGGGGCGTGTTCAACGGCCGTGCCGCGAGACGCGAGGCGCCGCGACGAGCCGCGACGCGCTGTTGCATCGGAAACGAATTAGAACGGCGGTGCGCGGCAGCGCGCGGCGCTGCGGGACATTACTGTCACCTCCAAACACGCATTCGTTAACGCCCCGCCCCGCCCCGCTCCACCTCGCCTCGCCCAGCCCCGCCTCCCCGCCCCGCCCCGCTCCACTCCCTCCGCCTTGTCTCGGCCCCGCCACCCTTCTCGCCGTGCTTAACCCGTCCCGCTCACCCCTTCCACATCTGGCGCCATCCCGGTCTTGGCTTCCAGCTGCAGCCGCTTGCCGAGGGCCGCTGCGCAGGAAAGCACTGCACAAACAAAATGGGTCGGCGGGAGGCTGGTTCACTGGCTGAATTTCGGTTCAGATACTTAGCATTTGCGACATCGTACAGTTGAAAAGCCGTATCATTTACCTGCAAACAATGCTCCAGAAAGTGAAGAGGAGAAACCTTACTTACCGGAATACTACGAACTATTTTGTGTTCCTTCGGCCAATAGCGTTTAACAGTACATTTGATATGCTCCGATCACGTGTTGTATCTAAAAATGGAATAGCTTTCTTTATCCAGTTTTTCTTACCATTTCTCGTTAGAGCTCGTAGGCTACGATACATCAGTAATATGAAGCGACACCCTTGGGAAGCGCGAGATCCATTAATCAATATCAATATTTTGGGCATTTTGAAACTCTGCTGAACACAATTTCATTCGTGGAATAATCTTATTAAATATCACTCGTTCATTGTATAACATTGTATACATTCCCTTGTTCATTGTTTACAACCATTGTTGATTGTATACATTCCCTGGTATAACCTGTGATAAAATCAGAAGTGAGACGTTTGGTTTTCAATTCGGCACAACTTTCTATGAATTACAGCTGTATTAGCAGTCACGTCTTTACAGGTGGCGGATACCATTGCTTTCGTTAGAACCCTCTCCAAAATATATCACTTCACTTTCAACGTTTCTTAGGTATACTCTAAAAACGAAAAAGCATGCAAAGACCCAAGAAATTCCGAAACAACATTGCCATGAGAGCTTAAAGTTAGATGCACCACTTTGAATCCAAAAATTAGAGAATATACTTTTCAACGAGTATTTGTCAAAATTCTACTTCAAAAATTGGCCTGCGTCCAAGAAGGACAAGAATATC
>BLKR01011213.1:0-36575 GCA_011170035.1 Teleogryllus occipitalis
TCCATCCGTGAATGACTGACAAACGCATGGACGGACGAAGACTACTCGATTACTATTACTAAGGATTACTAATACTAAGAAAGATTACTCGATTAGTATTACTAAGGATTACTAATACTAAGGAAGATTTCTCGATTACTAAGGATGATGCGACAAAAACGAAGTATTGCAAAACATCACGTTGTCCAGAAAATTACGCATTGTAATTTGAAAATGTTTATTTGTTATTTGCTGAGAACGTTTCTTCGCATATTTGATTTTAATGTTTGCTGGTAAAAAATGGAGCGGAAATCTCTCTCCTGCTAAAAATAACAGAATATCTCTCCGAGCTTATCTCTTACATTCCACGGAAATAGGAATCACATCAGAATATGTTACGAGTTTGCATGTTTATTACTGGCTTCCAGAAACACTATCATTAATAAAACGAGATTATTGATCTAAAAGCTACGGGAGAAATATTTTTTAGCTGGTAAACTTGCAACTTGATTTTTTTCTCCCCAAAATTCGCCTCTCATTAAGTAGATGTGGGTGGTGGATTGAAGAGAAAGAGAAAGAAAAAGACATTTTCCATTGCGGGAAACGCCTTGTGCTGTATCTCTCCTTGCGATCTGGGAAATTAACTTTGTTACGTTTTGTCCCCCAGATTTATGCAAATGGAGACGAAAGGAAACGTCTTTTCCCAGTGACATTAGCGCTTATATTTCGAAGGTAATTAACTCGCGCCAGGCCCCTTCTCGCCTCGCAGCTCGTTTACACAGCGGGAAGCAGAGAATATTTCTACACTGAAGTTCTCATAGAGCCGCTCTTACCTCAATTCCGCAGTATTTCAATATTTACTCTCTAGTTACATCGTCATTTACTCAGAGAGGATGGCAGATGCTCTGCAGATTTTCCTTCTAGGGATCTCTCTAAAGAGTTAATTCTCACTGTACTCTTTTAGCGGTTGCGTTACATGAACGATTTTTCGCAGTTTTTATCAGTACGAAATTCCGTCGTTACGTTTAAGATCTTTTACCTGGTAATTAAGTTAAAAACGATCAAGATTATCGTAGGAAATATCACGAGTACTTTGAAATGGAAAGTAGAATTTCCAAAGCACAATCACACTTAATAGGGACATAAAACTAATTAAATTTTATTTTAAATGGGGGTTAATGAATACACAATGTAAGTTAATCTGATGTATTTACACATTTTCAATGAATTCAATTTGTACTTCATGGGTCAATATCTATTCTATTCATTATAAGCGTGGACGTCTTTAAAGTCCTCCTCTTTTTCTTCTCACATTTGCATTTTATTTTTATCTTATTTCTTATCTCTATCTTCTCCCTCTCTCTATATCTTCTTCTTCTTCTTCGTACGGTTGGAAGGGATGGTGGTAATTAAGAGCGATACTTTCGTGAGAAACATTGATCTGATTTGTTTACATTAACTAAATTCTAGAACAATATTGATCTTAAATCGAATAATAAACAAACTTCTTTTAAATATTTTCAAGGTAATAGCAAAGCTGAGTAAAACTCGTTATGTTTCTAAAAGGCGTAAATGTAACTGCAAACATGCTGCTCCAACCCCGGCAAAAGTGCTCATTTTTCATTTTACGAAAAATATTTGTTTCACAGTAAAAAATCACAAAGAAAATTCCAGAGAAACATCAACCAATATCCATGTATGTTTTAGTAATCTTTTCAAAAATATAAAGCAGATAAAAATTAAATCCTTGTGCAAGTTACTTTTTGGAGTTAACTTGAGACAAGATAAACTTGAAACCGCATTCTCTATAATAAAAAAACATAATAATTTTTACTTTATTATTTTAAAATTATATTTAATTATTACTTTATTATTTTAAGGAAGCGTTTTCATCGCCTAACGCATGAACGCAATGCAGGCTCCGGCCACCTGCTGCGCGGGCGGGTGTGTCGGCGACGCGAGCCTGAGGCGGCGGGCGAGCGCCGACCGCGCGCAGCAGCATTCGCGCTGTTTGCGCATCGAGTTTCACTTCGGATCCAGCGACTCGAAAAACTCGTTAGGAAGTTGGCACAAGTCGCGCCTAAGTCGCTTTCTGAGCGCCAGGGGAACTAACTGATCTCGAGAGTTTTGGAGAAAGGGCGAGAAGGGGAGGGGCAGAGCACTCGACGGCACAGACTGGAGAGTTGAAAGGACGGGGGCGACAGGTCACGGACTGAAAGGCCGGCCAGGTGAGACGCCCAGGACTAAACGGCTCAACGAGACTTTCAGAAGAAAATGCGTGTTCATAACGGCTCTTTAACGCGTCCAAAATCAATTTTCCTCCCCGCCGTTTTAGGCCGTATAATGGGAACTGCTGTGAAATTTTAATTACCTGCGCTGGTTAAACCGCACCAATTACACGGAAATGACGGCGAGCGGCGGGTGAGGGGCCGGTTAATATCCGCGCGTTCCACAACGCAATTAGTTGCGCAGATCTGTCAAATCTACCTGCGCCCGCCGTCCGAATGCCGGAAACGCAAGAAACGTCACACAATCACTTGCAACGCGGCGCATTAGCCACTTCATCTGCGGAATCTTAATTAAATTTCGATATCGGCGCCGACGGGTCGTGGCAGCGCGCCCGAGCGTGGTCATGTGACGCGCAGCAACACGGCCGGCGCCGCGGCGCGCGCTGCGGAGTGGATTCTCGCCCCGGACGCCGCTGGCTTTTGTTTACCAGTAAATGGAGTTGGGCGTAATTACCAGTTTGGGTCCATCGACTGGCGGCGTAGGGGGCGCATGAGGGTTACATGTTGCACTGGAGGCCATCTGCCGAACGTTGACTGTGCACCTCGCCACCAGATGTATTGCGGAAATTGTTATATTCCTCGTTTCACAATAAACGGGTGAATAATTCGGATGATTTCATTTGGGATTTTGCGGAAATATTGTGTTTAGGTGAATGGGGAAGGAAGCAATATATCCATAAAGTATATAATGAGCTTATTATTACAATAGAATGTTTTGCCAAACATTTTGGACATTATTTCTTCCGCAATTCCACTTAAAAAGCAGCCATTATTTCTAAAAAGTCATTCAAATATTTTGTTAACAAGTTCAAAACAAATAATAAAATAAAAAACCTAGACAAAGAAACCCTTCCCATTCGGCGCCAATAAAATTGTTCTACTTACCAGATTGCTGGGGCCAAGCGACAAATACATTAAATAAATAAACACAGTGGAACTTGCTGAAGAGGTCATCTCAATTAATCGGTCATCTCCATTAAAGGCAAATTTTCTTTGAACCGATTACTTTTTCCATAAGGGACGCATGAATATTCTTTTTTATTTAAGCGGTCACCTGCGCCAGAGGCCAAGCATGTTTTGTTGATTAATCTGTATTAGATGATAAACACTTCCTTATTCATTCGCAATTTTGAACAGTTTCACTGTGAATAGCGGAAGAGTATCGCACATTACTATTGGTTCAGTATCTTTCTGCGTCCCAACGCATTGTCAAATTATATCAATCAGAGAAACATTCCTTATTTCGCTGAGCATTAATTTCTGTTCCCTTTAAGAATACTCTACGAATGAGACAAAAAAAAAATGGTCTGCAAAATAGTGAAAAAAAAAAACAACAGGAAATTTAATGATTTTGTCTACGATCTGACGAAGTGCACTTGTGCAGAAAACTTTTAGCATTTGTTAGGTTAATTGTAAATGAAAAGATGTTAACACAGTATTTATTGTCATTGCATCATGCCAAATCAGGTTGATGTACCTTTTATGTATTTTTATAGTATCGATTTAGCAGCCAAATTTATTAACGGTATAGTTTTGTCCGAACCAATGATGACCGCTTAAGACAGAAATCAATATATTAACAAAAATGACATTTCTGTAAGTAAAATGTAATGGCCCCCGTTCGGTTTTCACTATCGATAGAAGAACCGCTTACGTTCCTTGAAGTCACGGAGGTTAAGCAACTTGAGACACCGCGGAATTTTGACTGAGTGACCGCCTCGAAACACCAGGGATCAAACGGCGCTGGGTCCTTGACTGAAAGAATAATAGGTAATTATTGTCAGCCACAGACAATGACTACATTTACGGAGGATTACGGCGCGTTTAACGCCAATACGTTATTAGAAAACGTTACGAAAAAGGTAACAAAACTTTTAAAAATATATAAATATATTTGGGATAACATACATAAGTTCATAATTCAATTTAATTTCTTAAACTTTATCTTTTAACTATTCATATTTAAACTGTAGGGAAGGGATTCTGAAACTCAAGAAAGACGTGATTTTCTCTCCCTAACGTCACATACAGATTTTTTACTGTTTTGACTAAATATCTAAACATGCGGGGCATTCCGTCAACATTCTTTTCACTCCTATTGAGGTGAGCTATCTACCTCCACTAAATGATTCGCTTGATGTGTACTATGGAGTCCAGATATTCGCAAAAAATTGTTAAATGAGACAAAAAAGGGCTTTATAAAACTAAATATCATATCAGGAATATGAATATTCATTTGTAGATCAAGCATGATCACAAAAACAAAATAAAAGAAGATTAGCAAAAACATATTATTGCTCGTAATGTGAATTCCAGCATGCAATGAAGAACTCATATTGTTATTTTATTTATGAACCCTATACATTGCATCATGACAAATGGCAATTTTGTACACTTTTATAAAATGTTGCGAATGTTTCAAAAAATGAGGACATCGCTTACATATTTAACACATTTACATAAATAACCGAGAACATAACATTAAAATATGATTTAGGGGAAAAGGGGCGATATTACAAACTGTGTACTCTGCGAAAAGCTTACCAATACGCATTTTTTATCGTTTATATATATATATATATATATATATATATATATATATATATATATATATATATAGAAAGAGAAGAATAAAAATACAGCCGCATGCTTCCTTTGTTCATTTCTAAAAGATTATTACACTTTTACGACACTTAATTAACTACATGTGTATACGTAGAGGTATGGAGGTGCTGAATGCCAACGTGGCAGCATTTCTTATTCGCTGACCGGAGAGGACGTCTTGACGCCAACTCAGTAACAAATGTTATTTGCGAGCCTGCAATTGAAAACGGCCGTTAACTAAAGTAATTAAATTTACATTACACTTATACTGGTAATTAGGAACTCAGTTTCTGAAATTTAATTGAGTTCTGGAGAAGGCTCAGCTCCTCTACCAAGCAGAACCAGCGAAGGGGAAAGTGAGGATATAAATGATCGCCAAACGTTAATTTTGCGATGTTCAAGTAGAACAGTTCAAGTGATGAAGGAATTTTGGAGGCAGCAATTCTTCTTGATATCCAACTAAATATAAATTAACATCAATCTTCATAATCGCAGCAAAGTATAAACTTAGTTGTGGGAGTCTCTTCATTAATTTCGTGTTCTTGCACCAACAGATTTCAAGCACCACAAAAGAAAATGTAATGGTTCAGAGATGCCTGAATCAATAAGAAAAGAACTAACTTCGTTACATCACTGACACTCGAACAGGTGTTGAGTAATGCTGAAAAGTTCTAAAATGGATGCGTAGTAGAAAAGGATAACCTTATTACAGCTGACTTTCCAACGTACACACCTCTAAGACAATGTGTACAAATTACGGTAATGTTTAATATTCTTTTACACAACTGTTTGAGTGAAACTACCAATTTGTTTGTATTTTCAGTAGAAGGTAAAAACGTAATCTGTGAACATACAATATTTACACAATTATGCAATGACAAGTTGTTAGCCAAAATATTACATATGCCTAATAAGATGTATTCGTATAGGTGAAACCATTGTACGTTATTTAATATTAAATTTACGAGTATAATTAGCATTCTTGAGTTTCTTTATGCTTAACTTAAAAATCACTTACTCCGTATCTTGCAAACGGCAATTGTTTGGCACTGTTAAGAAGATATTAATATATAAGTATGATTGTTTTTGTAGATGTACTTGTAGATGTTCAGAAAATTGAAATAATAAATATTCATTTCAAGTCAACTTGTATTTAATCGACACTGCAAATGGCGTGGATTTTATAATAATTCCTTAACTTGTCTTCGAAATAAATAAGCTCCTAATGTTTTCATGTTTTCTTGTAACACAACTCTCGTAAAGAGAGTCATATCAACAAACAATTTTAGTACACTTGTAAATGTAGTGCTTCTGGTAAACGTGGGGAGAGGGCTCAGCAGATGCCCTCTACAGTGTACTGGTCACTTCTAGAATAGCCTATTTGAGCCCTTAACGTCATTCCATACGAAACCCTAGGGCTTGACCCACACTGCGAAGTAGCATACAGATCCCCAATTATTCCTCTCCTAGCCGAGATTACCCTATCACAGCATTTGCCAACTGGGGGCAAAATGACGTCAGGGCAACGTTCCCCTCCGCGAGAAGGCGCTCGGAGGAGAAGTGCGAGCAAAGGGGGGAGGGAGGGAGAGATTGACAGCTTTGGTAGTGGGCCATTGCCTATGTTTCAGGCAATGTGAGAGTTCATTTACACCCGTTTATTTTCTTTCAATTTGGGAAGAAATGTTTCATTTTATAGATACTGTAATAATGATCAAGTGTTTAGTGTGTTCAAAAGATCTGCAGTATGTTAAAATGTTCAATCTACAGAGGTATTGTGCAGCTTTGCAACCCAGAGAAACCCGCGAGATGAAAATAATTTCTGAGAATTGACAGATAGCCTGCAATCATGAGATTAGTAAAGGATTTTGCATGGAAAAGGTACAGAAAATTACGAGGATTTACAACGTTCTCAAACAAAACTGTACATGAAATAATCAAGCTTGGATTCAAAATTATCCCACGTGACCCCTTCCGGGTACCTACTTTTATCTTCTTGTAAACATTAATTCGGGACAAACTAAAATGTTATATTACATAACATTGTATAAAATATGATTGTACTAGAATGTTAAAACTGTCACCTCCAAATCTAATTCATGTTATGTATTAGAAGATTGGAAGTGGAATTACAGTAATGATTACGATAAGCAGAGTTGGATTTAGTTTTGAGATACAAATAATCTATGTTCTATTTTTGAATTGTCATATTTTTATTGAATCATAAACATTTAAATAATAATCATCATTTAAAAACGTAATTATCGATCGAATCCCCCCCACCTCCGTACCATCATTGCAACACGACGCCTGCTGTCGCGTCTGGCACTTCCTTTGCTCTGCGACTCGGTTCGGAGCAGGAGAGCAGACCTTTGTGACGTCACAAAGCACTGCCCTAGCAGCTCTATCCTACCCCTTTTCAAAGTTTTCTGAGTTTTATCATATGTATTATTAAATAGTGCAAACGATGTAGAGCGGATAAACGTGAGTAAGGAAGAAGCGTCTGTGTTCCAATATCCTCCAGACCGAAAGGCGAAAAAACCTTTCCCAGGAGTCAGGGCAATGCATTCTGCCCAGACAGAAGTTTAAATTTCATCCCCATTGAAAATTTAATCTGGAAAGCTTACAGTCCGAAGTTAGACTGCCACATGCATAGCAATCACATACATAAAGAGAAATTTTTACAACACATTTATGAGCATAGCAATTTCATTTCGTGACGCTTCTCTTTTCTTAGTCTAATTTACTTTAATGAGAGCCGCACAGAAGGAACGAAAAACTTCCCTAGACAAGAAATTAATTACCAAACAAAAGCAATTACTCAGAAGGCGCCTGAAACGAGGAAGAGAGCGCCGTGAACGCGAATAAATTTGAAGCCGAAACTCTGTCTGTGACCTAGATTTCGTCTCCGTATCACCCTGTCATTCAGTGTCAAGCGCGACGCCGCACGTAAACCGACCCCATCTGGGCCTGGCTGGCGCGTCGCTTGCGCCAGGAGAGAGTTCTTGCCCTCCACTTCATCGGCGGAAGATAGAAGCGTTCTACTGGCCAACTATACCTTGAGCCACGAATACTGCTCCGCCTTCTTTCTCTTCATTATCTTCTACCTCTTCTTTTTCCACTTCATCCTCATCTTCGCCTTCTAATTCATCTTTCTCCTTTTCATGTCTTCCTTCGTCGTTTTACTCATTTCCTTTCTCCTCTTCCTCTTCTTTATTTCCTTCTTCACCTTTTCTTCGTTTTCTTCTTCCTACTTCCCTTTTTCATTTCCTTTGTCCTTCTCTTCGTTTTTTATCTTCCTCCTCCTCTTTTTCTCCCTTCTTCGTCCTTTCTTCGATTTCTTCTTCCTCTTTTTATATTTATCTTATCCTTTTCGGCTTTTTCTCTACCTCTTTCTTTCTTTCTTTTTATTCCTCTTCAACCTCTTCTTCCTCTCCTTTAAATTTTATCCCTGTGATGCTACAGCGCAAGTAGGGCCCTGGACTGACATCCGCGTTCTCGCATTGCTGCGGTAGTCTTCCTAGATCAAAGGAGACGCGCCGTCTAGGAATAGGAGATCCGCCCTTAGCGCGGCTCTAAAGATAGAAAGGGCGGTAATGGGGTGGGAAAGAAAATATCGCGAGCGCCCCGTAGCCGCTATGTAACGCACAGCGCCGAAACACTCCCGGCATGATCAAAGGAAACAGCTGATCATAACAATCGCCTTCTAGTATTCTCATAAAAGCATTTGATATGTACGTCCCAGCTATTTATTATAAGCTGTATCGAAAACGTGCTGCCATTCGAACCTAGGACTTCCTTTTTCGAAAGTTTTTTGTCCAGACATTTTTTAGATAGTTATTTTTAAAATCATTAAAAACAGTCACACATTAATTTAGTTTAAACCATTTTATTAAAATATTATATTAATTTACATAATAAATTATTTTATTAATAATTTTAAATAATATATTAATGTCTTTCATCTTTCACTCTCTCTCTCTCTCTCTCTCTCTCTGTCTCTCTCTCTCTCAGTCTCTCCGTTTCGAGCACTTTTTCTTTATTCTTCGTGAGTTATTTCATATCATATTTTTTTCATTTTTTAAAGTACATTTCTTACTCTCTTTAAGAGTAAGTCAAGTTTCCTTAACCTTTCAGGGAAGCCTTCTCTGTATTACGTTGAGTCAGAGACTAGTGTCTCTGGACATCCTGGTCTACAAACGTAATATTTGCAAGTCAACGACTTGCAAATACATATGTTAACACACACAGTTATTCAGATTTTACGCGTTATGAATTTGATTTTTTTTATAACTACAAGTTTCCGTTTTCTTCGTTTACTTAATAAACATATTTATCATCCATTACGTTTTGTACGTAGGATTCCAAAACACGGGGGCTTTTATTTGTTTTAATATCACAAAAAATGTATATTCAACACGATTCAAACATTATAATAATGTTCAATACATGGAAGACAATGTAATTTCTTTCAGTATTGAAAGACCAATTAAAATAGGACACGTTAAAAAACACGAAAAATATTGCATAAAGAAATTTGATGATATTTTTGCTAACGATTCGACGAAAGGAGTTTTAACAAAACTGAACTGAACGAAACTTGTTAGTTTTCGTAAACTCAAATGAGCTGAAGGAAGAAGAGCTAAATTATCCGCCCCAAGTGCCCCCAAGCAAGGCGGAATCACCACAGCGGCCACAAAACAGACGGCGCTAGTGGCCGCAGCGGGACGACGGCTGAAGAAAGAGATTCCGACAAAGTAAGGATGGCTCCCCTTTAAGAAAAGTGTTTTCAATTCTATCTGCCGCGTACATACAGCTGGAAATCTAAAAATCTCGATTTCATCATACGTATCGATACGCTCCTTTTGCAGAACTAGCGACTGTGTGACTGAGGGCAGGTCTGGCCGCACAATAAGAAGTTTAGTGCTAGGCATAAGGGGACATCCTTAAACTCTATTGATTACGTGACTAATGAAGTTATACGGTCGTAAGGAAATACGTTCCGAATAGCTTTAGTAATGCGGCATTGCTTAATGCATTGAAGCAAAAGAAGCATTTCGAGCGTTGAACAAAAACCTTGCGTAATACATCTAACAGTACAGGTAACTTGTGAGACATTTGAACCACGGTATGAGTCAAGAATGAAACCAGCTACATTATGGTAAAAGTTTTAGATTTTCTAACTCCGCGAGATGAGTATATATTCAATGATTTTTAATACGTTTTTCTTGAGAATACAGGGGATATCTAACAACAGCGTTCGTAATTAATATAAGACATAACCTAACATGAAGATATGATTTCAACTTTTGCGAATTTCATACCTGTAAGAGCGTAGGCTTCCGCGGCCGGAATTAGAACTTACTTGGCTATCCGGGAGACGCCGCGTCCAGGGCACAGGTGCCGACGTTTCGGTCGCCATTCTGCGACCTTCATCGCAATACTACGCCCTGATGAAGGTCGCAGAATGGCGACCGAAACGTCGGCACCTGTGCCCTGGACGCGGCGTCTCCCGGATAGCCAAGTAAGTTCATATCTGTAGCTTTTCCAACATTTCCATTAATTCTTGCCAGAGTCTTGGAGTTGGTAATGAATAATTGTAACTGCTTCACAGACGAGAATAAGTTTTCCAGAGTTGGAAAAATGCAACCCTCCCTCTTTTCAGGACGCCACTTTGCCTTTTGTAAGGTGGCTGCAGAGAGACTCCCGGAGGCGTGCAATTTATCGTGTAAAGTAGTACCTTAGGCATAAGGTAAGACGTTATGCCTAAGGTCAGATTTGAAGGTCAGTAACGTGTCTGTTAGTGCAGAACATCGCTACCTTTCACTGGAGCTAAACTCCCTAATAACACGTAGGAGATACCTTGGGGGTATTCCAAGAGCGATGAAGAGTTAGAATTTTGCTTAGAGGCGTTGTTCAGGTAAGAGGTTCCAGGCCGTAAATTGCACCAAGGGACAGCCGGTTTTACCTCCCTTTCGAAGAAAGGCAACAATTTTTCTCATCCATAAACGTCCACTCGTCAACTGGGCTCGAACACGCGAACTCTATTATAAGTACAAATCCAAGTAGTACTCCATGCCAATCGCGTATTTAATTATAAGTTGGAAATACAAAAAAGCAAATGATGCATTACAACGCCCTACAACGCATTACAACCCCAAGCTGTACAACATTACATGCCCACGAAGTGTTCGCGGTTAAGTTAAATTTATTTTCCATTTTCTGTTCTATGAAAAAAAGGGTATTTTAAATTATATTACCTACATAAGTCCATGCAAAATGGTAAATAAGTCTATCCTGTGTACGGCAGGTCTCCAATTTACCTCTATCTTGAGAACCTTAATTAGTAGGTTAAAGCTGTTCTCTCTTAGTAATTCCTGCGCAGAAAAGACGTTTAGGATAAAATAAAAATAGTTGCTAACTTAAATAAAGCAATTTGAGGTCACAAAAACAATTTCCTTGTTTTACGACTCGTTTTTTATTATTTCCTACTATGTATACATACTGCACTGAGAATCAAATCAAACCTTTCTGTACGTTAAATGCAAATATTTAACATAAATAAGAGAGGGATCCAACAAGTTGTTTATATTTGTGACCTAGATTTACTTTGCAAACCCTTGATTATAGGAAACATGGGAGCAGGAGGAATCAGGGACGTTTGTCCTTTTTTCAGAGACTACCTTAAAAGACCTGTCGCAGATAGTTATGCTCTGCGTAAAAGTTGTTCCTTTCTACATTACACACAGACATGCCCATGTGACCAACCCGCCATGCCTCGCATATGGTCTGCCATCGCGCGCTTGGCAGCGCCACATGGGCAATGTCCGCCATTAACTTCGAGGTGCGCAATCGCATCGGCTTTCCGCTTTTCTCGTTTCCCTTTCTATCTGTTCGGTATTATAACCATTACTTCCATCTCTTCTTTCTCTTTCGCTACCCAACATTTTCTCGCTCTTTCCCATTTGCACCAGCCTTCCTCTTCGGCCTGACGTGGTATCTGCCGTTGTCTTCCATCTCGACCACGCTTTCTTCGATGCTCACGCCCTTGCATCCGAACTAGACCTCATCGTCCTTCACGAGCTCGCCCACACCATAGCCTCTGCTCTCACACTATAATCACACCCACGTCCTTTCATATCCCTTTCTTATGTGTTTACATACGGCCCTTTCGAGAAAACCACTTTGACATTCGTTCATCTTCACTCTTCCGCATGTCGATCTCTTCGACTAATCTTCTTCGACAGTCATCCCCTTCCTCCCAGCTGTGCGCTCTGAAGAAGGTTGTTGGCCAAACATGTTGGCCGGAAAGTCAACCACCACGACAGAAATGCGGCTCGTCCCGGAGAGCCTAGATAATACAAATTCCGGCCACGGAAACCTGCGCCATCACTCTTCCCCTTCATCCTCACATTGGCATCATCTGGACTCTCACTTCACTCCTGTCCTCTCCTCCTGGCGCTGCTCACCCACGTCAAACCCTGCCTCGTCAGGCGGCCTTCCCGTCTCGGGAAGCCTTCGCCTTCGCCTGGACGCCTCGCCTCGCCGGGGCCTGCGCACGGCTGAGGGCGAGGAACGGGGTGCCTCTTATCTCGGCCGACTGCTCTCTCGCAGGCGACGACGCCTTCCGCCCGGGTGGCGCGGGCGGGCACTCGCCCGAGGCGCCTTATCAGAGGGCGCCGCCCGCGCCGCCCCGCCCCGCCCCGCCCCGCCCCCTCGCGCGGCAGGCGCCCACAGGATCCGCCTGCACAAAGCCGCGTCCGGTGCCCCTCATACGCCCTTTTAACGACCGCTCTACAAGTCCCCATGAGCGAGCGCTATTTTCAGCTCTTTAAGGCAACCTTGAGAAGAAAGGCAAAGGAAACGCTAGTCAGACTTTCATGTTATTTAAATAGGAGACTATCGATTTCATAATCAGTGGCGTGGCATGCGACTATCAAAACGACGAACAGCAGTATCAAGACGTGTTTCTTTCAAAGCAGCAATACATTTTTTTTCGGTTGAATAACTTAAATCATGCGTAACTTGAAAAGCTGAGGTACAACGCAACTACTCTCCCACCACTGAAGTCCAGTGGAGAATCAGCTGAAAAGCTCCCGAGTGAGAAAGCCGTCTCCTATACTGGTGGATGCTTTACGCCCTTAAGGCGGCTCTTCATCTGCGTTTCTTCCGCGACCTGGACAAAGATTTGCCTCATAGGGAGTCGAGGTGGAGAAGAAGGTACGAGATAGGAAGGTAATCGGCATCTGGCTCACCAGAGGTTGCTCGCGAGTCTCTAATCCCTGCTGATGGGATCCGTACTCGGCGCGAATTTTGTTCGAAATTTTGACGCCAGAATCGAAGAGGAATGAGGGCGTAAGAATTATTTTTTCTATTGTCCCTTTTCTTCACAATTAATTTTTTATTTAAAAGTATAAAATACATAAATTAAATTTAATAAAAGAATGTTCTATAGAAATATTATAATGTCATTGTCTCTGTATGATACACCAAGAAAATTTTACGATTTTGCACCGTTTATAACAAAACAGCTCAAAACTCTGGAAGTATGCTATTACTTGATAGGTAGTCCTTACTCATACATCAAACAGATGTTAGATGAAAAATCGAAGCTTGCAGATTACGATGGAGCAGGAAAAGGAAGGCGTCAATAAAGCTCTCAGTACATGTTATGCTGCAACACACTTTACTATCGTGCATAACTCATAAACGATGCGTCTTAGGCCCTTAAAACTAAATTTTCTTTTTCCTAAAGTACGAGTGTTTAGTAACTCTAAATCTACGCAAACGGTATTTGAAGGAATAGAGGCGGAAATAACTTTTCATCACAAAAATAAAGTGACTATGCTTTCTATAACCACAAGTGCGTGAAGAATATAAGTTCCTGGAAAATATGTAGTAATACTTTGTAATTGATAAATGGATGTGGATTTATCAGAGAATTTGTCAATGCAAGAGTAACATTTAGTGCAATTATTGACGAATAATAATATAATTTCTTTCACAAATAAATTTCATTTTATGTAATATACTAAAACAGTAACTTCAATTTTAAAAAAAATTGAGGATATCTGGAAGCTTCCAGTTTTACTTTTGCTCCATAATTCCATATGAACGCTCCTGGAATTCCAGATTTGGAATTCGAGGTTGAAACACAATTAGTAAGATTTGCTCGACAACAGACCAATAATTTGTGTCATAATAGATTTGTATTAGGACATTTAAACCAGCAGTTCATTTGCAAACGCAATTATTAACAAGAGATTATAGTGATTTTGGAATATATAAGGGATTAAATGGGAAGCTCATACAAAGAATTTTACAGAGCGATTCAGTTAACCTACAGATAAGAAAGAATGAAAATTTGTTAGAACATATTTTTTGAATTTTTTGAACCTTTCATCAATTCGTACAGAAAATTAACATATTAAATGAAAGAATAATCTTAAAACACAGCAATACAATACATTACTATTTAAAATTATTTGAATTGAATTGCTTAATTTAATATTTTGACACTTCAAACTTGTTCCAGTAGAAAAGCTGGACTATGGAATTAATTGATCAAAAGGGATTCCTGGAACGAAAAGAAACACAGTATTCGCTCTGTTTTCTAGTTCTATAAGGTACGTGTATAAACTGATCTTTAAATTATTGATCTACGGGTAACTAAAAATACTGATCAAATATTTTAAGGTGTACTTCAGGGGAAGACGGATAATTATTGTTTTTCAAAACATATGCTGCAGTTTTATTTTTACGCCGTTTTCAAGAACGTTTCTTCACAGCACCATAAGACTTTTTGCATTCGCTCCTAGAGCCGCACTTAATCGCTGAAGCATCTATCAATGGGACACTATTCATGATAAGCGTGGTCAAATGAGTTAACATTCATAGAGTGGAGAAGTCTCTCAGGGCCTTTTAAATAACTGGCACTATCAGCGTGTTACAGCGACTAGTTCACACACACACACACACACGCACACGCACACGCACACGCACACGCACACGCACACGCACACACACACACACACACACACGGAACCCAAAACGGAGACTAAAGAATGACAAAAACCGGGCAGAGGGGAAGGAGGCAGAATCTACCTCTGAAGATGACACCCAACTCGCAGAGGCGAAGAAAGGTGGGTGGCAGAAGGTCAAATCCCGTAAGGAAAAGAGGGAAGAAAAGAGGAAAGCGGGAACGGAGCTGCCTTTGAAACAGCCCGAAAAGCAAAAGAAGAGGACACGACAGAATAGACGTAAGAAACGGGCCAAGTGGCCAAATGCGATCATTGTTCGCCCGAAAGAGAAAGAGAGGTATGCGGATATCCTCAGTCGGGTTAAAGAAGGAGTTCCCGACGAGCAGGTCCGGACCTCAGTGGAAAAGATCCGCAAAACAGTCTCTGGAGACCTGTTAATAATCCTCTCAAAGGATAATACAGACAATGGGGCAGGTCTTCAGAAAACAATGACTGATCTGCTAGGAAGCGACGCAGAAATCGTCAGTAAGAGTCCACAAGAACATGTTGAGATACTGGATCTTGATGAGATTACTACTAAAGAGGATATTCTGGCAGCCCTGCAGAAAGCGGCTGGAGAAGAAAATGCACTGACACTAGGTGCGATTAGATCCTTGCGCAATGCTTACGGGGGTACACGGATTGCCTCTGTGACACTGCCATCACCCATAGTGGAAAAGATCCTGGGCGAACACGGCAAGATAAGGATTGGTTGGGTCAACTGCCGGATCAGAAGAATTGAGAAACCGACCAAGTGTTTTAAGTGCTGGCACTACGGTCATATCTCAACGAAGTGTAAGAGTGATGTGGACCGAACCAGACTCTGTAACAGATGCGGAGAAGGAGGTCACATAGCAGCTGACTGCAAGAAAGAGGCACGATGCGCTTTATGCCTCGAGAAAGGTCATCGAGAGAATTGTGCTCGCCCAGCTGGCGGCAATAGGTGCCCAGTATTTAAGGAAGCACTTCAGAGAATGAAAGCTCGACGATCATGAAAGTGATACAAATCAATTTAAATCACTGTGAAGCTGCGCACGATCTGCTCATGCAGACAGTACGGGAAGAAAGAGTGGATCTGGCAATGATTTCGAAACCATACAAACATCTCGCCACAACGCCGTGGGTAACGGATACGACAAATACAGCTGTCATCTGGTCATGTGGCAAATGCCCGTTCCAGAGTGTGAAGAGTTCCGAAGCTGGATACGTGATGGCGCAGATCGAGGGAGTCTTCTTCTATAGTTGCTACGCTCTACCCAGCCTTTCAAGTGATGAGTTCAAGGATTTCCTTGATAGACTTACTGCGGATGCGGAGCAGCACTACCCGGTGACTATAGCCGGAGACTTCAATGCCTGGGCCGTCGACTGGGGTAGTAAGAAAACGAACGGACGAGGGAGAGCATTGCTGGAGGCCATGTCTACTCTAGACGTCGTCTTGCTCAACAGTGGTGATCATCCAACGTTCATCAAGGGAGATGCTACCTCTATTGTGGATCTGACCTTTGTCAGTAGCAGCGTTGCAAGAACCTGCTCCTGGGAAGTGGCGGATTTATTCACTGCCAGCGACCATTGTGTGATTCTGTGGGAGTTATCCATCGGGCACATCGCTAAAAGAGGACAAAGAAATACCAAGGCAGTTAGCTGGAAAGCATCCGCTTTTGACCCAAAGACCTTTGCAGTGGCTTTTGACTACCGAACAATACACGGTGAAAATGCGGAAAGTAAGACAGCTAATCTGATGAAGAGAGTCACGGAAGCGTGTGACGCTACCATGCCTCGAAAACGCGGCACGCATCGTTTGCCATCTCGGCCGACTGCTCTCGCAGGCGACGACGCCTTCCGCTCGGGTGGCGCGGGCGGGCACTCGCCCGAGGCGCCTTATCAGAGGGCGCCGCCCGCGCCGCCCCGCCCCGCCCCGCCCCACCCCGCCCCGCCCCCTCGCGCGGCAGGCGCCCACAGGATCCGCCTGCACAAAGCCGCGTCCGGCGCGCCCCATACGCCCTTTTAACGACCGCTCTACAAGTCCCCATGAGCGAGCGCTATTTTGAGCTCTTTAAGGCAACCTTGAGAAGAAAGGCAAAGGAAACGCTAGTCAGACTTTCATGTTATTTAAATAGGAGACGTATCGATTTCATAATCAGTGGTGTGGCATGTGACTATCAAAACGACGAACAGCAGCATCAAGACATGTTTCTTTCAAAGCAGCAATACATTTTTTTCGGTTGAATGACTTAAATCATGCGTAACTTGAAAAGCTGAGGTACAACGCAACTACTCTCCCAACACTGAAGTCCGGTGGAGAATCAGCTGAAAAGCTCTCGAGTGAGAAAGACGTCTCCTACACTGGTGGATGCTTTACGCCCTTAAGGCGGCTCTTCATCTGCGTTTCTTCCGCGACCTCGACAAAGATTTGCCTCATAGGGAGTCGAGGTGGAGAAGAAGGTACGAGATAGGAAGGTAATCGGCATCTGGCTCACCAGAGGTTGCTCGCGAGTCTCTAATCCCTGCTGATGGGATCCGTACTCGGCGCGAATTTTGTTCGAAATTTTGACACCAGAATCGAAGAGGAATGAGGGCGTAAGAATTATTTTTTCTATGGTCCCTTTTCTTCACAGTTAATTTTTTATTTAAAAGAATAAAATACACACATTAAATTTAATAAAAGAATGTTCTATAGAAACATTATAATGCCATTGTCTCTGTGTAATACGCCAAGAAAATTTTACGATTTTGCACCATTTATAACAAAACGGCTCACAACTCTGGAAGTAAGCTATTACTTGATTGGTAGTCCTTACTCATACATCAAACAGATGTTAGATGAAAAATTGAAGCTTGCAGATTACGATGGAGCAGGAAAAGGAAGGCGTCAATAAAGCCCTCAGTACATGTTATGCTGCAACACACTTTACTATCGTGCATAACTCATAAACGATGCGTCTTAGGCCCTTAAAACTAAATTTTCTTGTTCCTAAAGTACGAGTGTTTAGAAACTCCAAATCTACGCAAACGCTATTTGAAGGAATAGAGGCAGAAATAACTTTTCATCACAAAAATAAAGTGACTATGATTTCTATAACCACAAGTGCGTGAAGAATATAAGTTCTTGGAAAATATGTAGTACTACTTTGGAATTGATAAATGGATGTGGATTTTTCAGAGAATTTGTCAATGCAAGAGTAACATTTAGTGCAATTATTGACGAATAATAATATAATTTCTTTCACAAATAAATTTGATTTTATGTAATATACTAAAACAATATTTTTTTAAAAAAATTGAGTATATCTGGGAAGCTTCCAGTTTTACTTTTGCTCCATAATTCCATATGAACGCTCCTGGAATTCCAGATTTGGAATTCTAGGTTGAAACACAATTAGTAAGATTTGCTCGACAACAGACCAATAATTTGTGTCGTATTAATAGATTTGTATTAGGACATTTAAACCAGCAGTTCATTTGCAAACGCAATTATTAACAAGAGATTATAGTGATTTTGGAATATATAAGGGATTAAATGGGAAGCTCATACAAAGAATTTTACAGAGCGATTCAGTTAACCTACAGATAAGAAAGAATGAAAATTTGTTAGAACATATTTTTTGAATTTTTTGAACCTTTCATCAATTCGTACAGAAAATTAACATATTAAATGAAAGAATAATCTTAAAACACAGCAATACAATACATTACTATTTAAAATTATTTGAATTGAATTGCTTAATTTAATATTTTGACACTTCAAACTTGTTCCAGTAGAAAAGCTGGACTATGGAATTAATTGATCAAAAGGGATTCCTGGAACGAAAAGAAACACAGTATTCGCTCTGTTTTCTAGTTCTATAAGGTACGTGTATAAACTGATCTTTAAATTATTGATCTACGGGTAACTAAAAATACTGATCAAATATTTTAAGGTGTACTTCAGGGGAAGACGGATAATTATTGTTTTTCAAAACATATGCTGCAGTTTTATTTTTACGCCGTTTTCAAGAACGTTTCTTCACAGCACCATAAGACTTTTTGCATTCGCTCCTAGAGCCGCACTTAATCGCTGAAGCATCTATCAATGGGACACTATTCATGATAAGCGTGGTCAAATGAGTTAACATTCATAGAGTGGAGAAGTCTCTCAGGGCCTTTTAAATAACTGGCACTATCAGCGTGTTACAGCGACTAGTTCACACACACACACACACACGCACACGCACACGCACACGCACACGCACACGCACACGCACACACACACACACACACACACACACACATATATATATATATATATATATATATATATATATATATATATATATATATATATATATATATATATATAGACTGTCTTCTAGTAAGAAAGAATTGATTGATACTTCAAGAAATTCCAGCTATTACGCGAAAGCAGAAACGAATTTTCCGGCACCGTAATTAATGATACTTGGAAATAGATGAGAAAATAAGAAATGAAAAGTAAAAAATAAAGAAAATCAAACGAGAACGCGTTCGGAAACAGCTGCAACAATTCTGCTACAAAAGAAATTGTGAACTTTCATAATATCAAAAGAAGATATGTTAATCATTTTGAATTGCTGAGCTGTTATAATGGTAATTGTGTTTTCAATTTTTTTTCAGTTTATTAGTTAATATTATTTTACTTTTATTTTCTTGTGATAATAGTCAATTATCAAATCCAAACAGTAGAATGGGAACTGATAATATTCTATAAAATTTCAGGACAGTATCATATTTAATTTCCTTCGAAATGTTCTTTTGAGAAGATATTTGGCGTAATTATATTGGGTATTAATTATCACACGAAGATAACAGAAGACAAAAAAACAGTGAAATGGAATTTGTAAGGTGGGTGGCAGGACATTGAAAATTAGACATACAAGACTTACACCATAAGACAAATAATAGTGTGAGAGAATAACTTAATATACTATTTACCACAAATGAACAATTAACAACATATAGAGAAAATAGCTCATGCATGCAAACAGAATGAACGCTTCATGAGGTCCACAAGCAATCACAAGGAAGACAAGACGTTGGCCAACCACGAAAGAGATGAAAAATCAGTAGGTGAATCACAAAATATTGCCTGGGCATGAAGAAATTATTTTTACTTTGTACGTTTGTATGTACGTTGTGTCGAGAAAGATGTGTAATAATGGAAACAATTTATGCCGAGATGACGAGATTTTGACTTGTCATCTCGGCATATATTGTTTGCATTATTACATTGAGATTTTGACTTAAAAATGGTGGTCCCTTATACCGAAAAAGTGAGATTTCTCAAAACGTCTGTTCGTCCGTCCGTCCGTTAAATGTAGTCCCAATGACATTTTCAAAATTTTCTCACAAATTACTCCACATTTTTCTATAAATCTTTTGTTCGGGTAGAGTAAAGTTTGCTTTATTATAGGGTGTAAGTTTGAGTTTCATTTAAACCTCTGGAATATCGAAAATGGCAAAAGTTCAATTCTTGTTCGAATCTGTCCTTGATATTCAACATTAGGGCAATATACTTTTTAATTAATTATTTTTTAACTTAAGAAATTTCTGAATTTTATATATTCAGACCAGTAATTCTTGCGTAATTTTGAGTTCTATGGTACAATGTCCTACAATTTTCGAACCTTTCCTACGCCTTCAATATTAAAGATTTTAAATTTCTTTCTTAATTTATTCTTGCCATCTATTCTGCCAATATTTGATCTTTATATCACTTCGCGTTTTTTGTATATATAAGTTTACGCGGAATTTTTAATTGAAGAGTTTGAATTTTTCAAGCCATGGCTGAAAGGTCAAGTGAAAAGAAATTGCAAAAATAATACAAAACAATTACTAATAATACGAGAAAATATGTGCTATTGAGGCACCATTACATTTGTATGTTGCTTGTAAATTTCCTTTTATTATTTTAAATAAGTTTCTTGTTTCCTTAACATGTTTTATGGAACTTGAGCAAAACATTGTGAATTAATTTTTTTCGTATAATTTCCAGGTCTTGCATGAAAACATTGCAGGAGGTAGAGATACAAAGATGTTTCATTAAATTCTGTAAAACGCGCAATAACGTTTTCTTCTTACTTGTTAATAGTGTTATTTGAGTTTATTAACGCATTGTTTATCATACTAAATGTGATTTGCGCACGGAAAATTACTTCTACATAATTATTCACATTCTTTTCGTTTGCCTATTTTCGTTGTCTCGAGCGAAAAAAATAAGACGCTTTGACACTAAGACGCGATGTATACACAAGAAGACTCAAATATACATTTCTATTAAATTCAATGATTTCTGTTATAGAGAACAGATATTAGTGAACAATATTAATATTTAACTATAGATTTTATTAAATAATCGTCTCCTATATTATTTCAGTAGCATACATACCTTTTGTGGTTCTCACTTCCAATCTTTATAAATAAGGTCTCTAAAGAAAGATAATTTCACGGAGACGTGACGAATTGCATTTTAAGTTTAAAAATATGAAGGATTTGTTTAAAAAAAGCATCTAAATATTCATGTCAAATGCAACTCGCAACAGTAGGCCACATTTTGAATCTATATCGTTCAATAACTCCAAAACGAAACGATTTTGGGCCTTACACACTTTAATTGTGAGGCCCCCCAAGATCTCAAAGAAACGTTTCTCACACCATAATCTACATGATGAGATCTTTAACATCCTATTACATTTTTGCTGGTTTGGCGCTTCTCGATTCTACCCTACCTGCTCAGAGCCTGTAGAATCTGCAACTTTATGTGAAACTAAACTAATTACTTGATATTCTACGCGACTGAATTGCACGGGTGTACCTCTCTGATTGGTAATAACGTTAAATAAGAATAGTTTGTATTGAGAAGGTGTATTGTTGGCAATTACAAGGAGTCATATAAAACAAGTGACGGAAGATAAGAGGGTTTTGCAGAAAAATATATATTACAGGGTTAATAAGGAAATGGGAAAATAGGGAAGAGGGTGGCGTTTAACATGCGAGAGGTCTCGCACAGGTACGCTAGTAATATATTTATTTCGAATGGGGGAATAAAGTGTGGTAATTATGGAATATTTTTAGGAATGAATTCTGTACACGGTATCAGAAAAATATGATTATATAAAACATAAATAATTTCTGAAAGGAAGGAATAAACCCGCCATTAATATTTTAATTACTATTAGTTGCTCTTTCCGTATTAACGTATATTCATATCGTTTTTTACACAATGTTTCGTTCTTGTAATAAAGTAAGTCTCAGAAGGAAAACTTCCCAGCATTTTTTCACTTCCCTAATGTGTTATGCTTCCTGAAAACGTTCCAAACACCATTTTACATAATGCATTATTCATGAGCATTCAAGTAGCTCGTAAAGTGTAGCCGTCGATAGGGAGAATTTGATAATATTTCTGACACTGCTCGTCGTTACGCTCTTAGTCTCGCGAAGATTCTGTTGCTGCGTCTAAGCGTATGGCATTTCGCCTTCGCAAGGCCTCAACCGCAAACGCCCTCGCGGCCACCGCCCCTCCCTGCCTTCTGCGCTCCAAGGCGCATGCGCGACGCTGGCAAGCGAGAGCTTCCTGTGCCACCCGGCGCACATCATAGGACGCGCTCCCACACACCGGCGCGGAATATTCGCAGCCTACGCGGAATGTCCGCAGCGGCAGTTTCGCATCCCGTGTTGACTTATGCGCACGTTTAGACCTACGCGGGTGGAAACCAAGGCAAAGACTCAAACATTTTCTCTGAGATGGCGCCTTGTTTTGATTCTGAACATAAATGTAGCTTGTGCATTGCGTTATGCCCCCGTTTTGTTGAGCTCTCTTTTTGCTAGTTGTGACAGGAGTAGAGCAAAAGACATGGGTTACTATTTTATTAGTAATACTGAAAAATCAAACCTTTAGTTCGTTTACAGATGTAAATAAGTTTTTTATAACTCTGGAGCGAAAATGTCTAGTTTTCAAATGTTACTAATCTCGCTGTGTTGCTACTTTTATTCATCATTCAACTATTTATTGATAAAGGATGTTGGAGACATTCTGGAGGTCAAGAAAACGTAAAAAAAATTGCACTTTACCCTGCACATCAAATACAGGTTTTCCTGTTCTTCGATGAAAACAAATCAAACAAATGACCGATGTTCCCAACTTCAGACGCACATATTAATAATTAAATGCATTTCCAAGAAAAAGCCAATATAGGATAGACCTCCGGAAATTATGCAAACAGTCCTGAGGGCAACATGTTTACAACACCTGCAAATCGTTTAAAAATAAATAAACATACATTACCACAACGTAAAAATAATGACACATTTGCACATTTTTTAAAGAAGATCAATGATTGTATTCATTTTCATATTCAAATTTATTTATTTACGTTTGTCACCTCAATTTATGCCACTTTAGAACACTATTGCGTTTCCTTTTCTCGCTCTTTATGATATGTATGCAAGTTCATGATACACTGAGTCTTTCATCAATAGGTTTGATGTCTGTTATAACTGTAACTAGCAGAACCCGGCAGACGTTGTCCTGCCATCTCTTTTTCCCTCTTTTTCTCTCTTTTTGCCTCTGTCTTTTCTTCCTATAATTTCTCCTCTATTTCCTTCTCCTCCTCCTTTCCCTCCTTTTTTCACTTTCTTTTTCTCCCTCTCGCCCTTTTCCCCTTGACTTCCCAGTCTCTCCCTTCCTTTCTCTTTTCCCCTCTCTCTTCCTTTCATTCTCTCTCTTTCCTTATCTTACTATTTCGTTCTCGCTTTCCCCCTCACTCCCTTCACTTTCCCCAAACATTTTTCTTTCTTTCCATTTCTCTGTCTTTCCCATTCTCTCTCTTATTCTGTCTCTCTCTCTCTTTTTCAACTTTATCACTTTTCCCCTCTTTTATTTTCCCCTATTTCATTTCTTATCTTTCTTATCTCTCTTTTCTCTTCTTCATTGTTTTCTCTTCCTTTTCCTCTTTTAATAATTTGTTAATGTATTGAAGATCTCTCGCAGTCTTCTCTTTCATTCACTCCCTCACGTTTCATTTTATGAGATTTTAAAAACTTTTCTGTTCGATTTTTTAAAATGTTCCTTTATACAAATCTTGTCTCGATAATGACGAATACACACACACACGCACACACAAAATTATTCAATTTGGTGCAGTCGTTCGAAAGTTATGCGCATACATACATTTCGGCGATTCATTTTTATTTAAATAGATTCGCTTTCATTTTTAAAATTGATTATGCCTTGAAAGTAATTTTACTTCAAAGTATACGTCATACGCTTTTTGAAGTGGGAGATACGCGTATTTTCGTCTTGATTGGGCCCAATGTGCCCCGCGCGCCCTGCCAGGAAGCCCTTTTCGTCTCCCGCGAGCAGCCGCGAACAACTTTCGAAACGCAATTCTGTCGGCTCGCGAGCGCCGTGCGATGGGCTAACCGCTTTTATTATCCACCCCCACTACCGCGGCCATCTGCCGGGCGACTTTCCTATAAATAATCTTAGTGCCTCGGAAGTTGCTGCCCGAGTTTCCCGTGGGACCGATGGCGGCCGCAAGAGTAGGCCGCGCCGGCGGTGGAGCGTTGGGGGTGGGTGAGGCGGAGAAAGGGCGAGGACGAAGGGGGGGTAAAGTAAGAAGGAACTGGGGAGGAAACTTGGGATGGGAGGTTGGAAAGCCGAAGAGACCGAAGATTTAGGAGAGTGGAAATAGGCGGTGGATTCAGAAATCAATACAGTACAGTTACTCAGAACGTAAAACTTATGAGGGGGCTGCGAGTCTGGGAAGTTAGGGGACGAACAACTGAATGGTTGATGGAGGACCTGGAGATCTGCAGGATCTGAAGACATGTTCATGGACTTGGATGGAAGAGCGTCCATCAGGTCGGCGGGTTAGAATCTGGTAGACGGGGAGGCGGAAAGATGGCAGAAGTCTAGAAGGGTTGGATATCAGGGGGTGAGAACGATACACTAGGGCCCTAGGTATTAGAGAACTCGGAAACGCGCCTGAGAGTTCGGAAACTGGGCTCTGGGGTATAAGCGGCAGTGCATTTACGTAGCAGGGACAAAGTGCGAAGGTAGTACGTAATGAGCCGTGAGCACAAAATGGACAGCCCGAGAACAATAGAGTACGCTTCGATAGTGGAAAGGCAAGTACTGGTCCAGTAATACAAATAAAAGAAGCAAGGTGGACTCGCCAGAGGGCACAGGCGGAGCACGTGCTAAAGAGGAGAAGGCTGCAACGGGGCCGACGCTTGGGGGGAGGGGTGCGACCAGAAGCAGGGGCGGGGCGTGGGCGGAGGGCGCGGGATGTTGGTCACTTGGCGGCCTCCTCGCCTCCCCCACCTCCCCCTCCGCGTCGCGCCGGCTGTTGGACGTCCGCGCTCCAACTTCCAGGAAGAATTCCGCAACTCCGCCAACTGGAATTCGCTCCCGCCTGGCGCCGAGGGAGGCCGAGAGGGCGACCCACGCCGCGAGCCGAGAGGGCGCCGGCGCGGAAAAATTTAATACGTCTCAGACTACGCACGCGCCCTCGCACGCGCTGGCGCACGCACGTGGCGGCCAAGATGGCTCCACTTTGAACACGCAGCGCGCGATCGCATTTCCTCCGCTGTTCGATTTACGGGCTGCCAAGGTGAGGAAAACGCCGCGTCAGACAAAACAGCGGAGAGGGGATTCAGTGGAATGTCAGGGGTTTACGACGGCCACCTTCTTTTCATAGCTGCTTCCCACCCAAGCGGGGAGTGAGGGGTTGAACAATAGGTTTTACTTGAGATATGAAACCTCATCTTTTCTTTTTGATATGAATTTTGTCGTTGATAGTACTCAAAGTCCACAAAGTCCTGTAAACAGTTCTATTAAAATACATCGGAAAATGTGCAAACCATTTCATTTCAAAACTACTTATCTTCCACATAGAAAACTTTTTGTTCGCAAAACTGTTTAAAGATATATTGTGTACAATTTAGACCGGTTTAATAAAATTAGTACTTATAGACACGTTATGAAGGTTAATCAGTAATTAAAATAAAGTTGGTTGGACACCCTTGGAAATTAAAATAGAGCGAAACCTGTCAATGGCAATTCATTGTGGCATTTGATTTTTCAATAATACTTAAAGAGGATGAAATCTAATTTGCCACTATTATCAATACCTAGAAAACACCATTTACTAATTTCATTTTATAATCAGACAAGATTAATTGGGTGTAGATAGAAATACAAAAGCGACGACTGACAGATATCAACGGGTATAAATGTTACGATTAAATATCACCCAGGCATTTGTCCGCATCGTTCTGAACGGAGTCTGCTTCAAATGTGTCATCATCTGTATCCTTCGCAGCACATGAAAAATATGGCTGCCGGGTCGTCGCTCGCTCGCTCTCGGTCGCGAGGAAATGAAACGAGAAATTAATGAAAAAAATCCTCCCCGAGGAGCCGCCTGAAGCGGTCGACTACCCAGCGTGGGATGGGGGACGCAGAGAACTTCCTCTAGAACCGTCCCTTGTTTGAGACAATCGCGACGCGTTTACTGCTCGTAAAACTACAGATTCGCGACGGCAGCGCTGAGACGAGTTTCGGGCTTTTAATCAACTTCTGCCGGAGACGCGACTCCGCGCACGAGGCGGTCCTTGGAGGGGGAGGCAAGTTGACTGTTTAAAAGCAGCCCGCGCGCGCTCGGAGGGGAGAAAAATGTGGGAGTCTTCCCTTTAAAGCTATCCACATTTACGACGACTGTACTCGTATTTCTTGACGAAATCCCCCGCCCGTCTTGCGTCTAATCTCCCTGATTATGTGGTTTAGAGTTAAGCGCCAAGAAGAAAAGTGAGAAGTCTCAACGCACTTCTTTAATTTTTCTTTTCTTCCCCGCAACGTCCTCGCTCGCAGTTAGCTTGGTAATAATCGTTTCCTCCGGTTCCTTCGAGAGTGAAAAAAGCTGCGGATATCAAGAATGAAGAAATATTTCTTCCGGAATTATGTCAACAAAACTTTTGTGAGAGAAATCATAACTGGGAGTACGTGATGAAGAGAGAAGTTAAAACTTTTTTCGGCATTTTTTAAGAATATAAAACTTTTATATAGTTATCTCAACAATATATTTGGAAATGTGTCCACTTTACCTTACATAATTTACACTCTTTAACTTCAAGTTAATGATAACGTGAAGTTGGACGAACAGATATGAGAGTAAACTGAATTCCGGTTATATTTTAATGTTTTAGTAACATTATATGGACACTTATGAATTTAATAATAGGTGTTTTTATGATTTAAACATATCCAAATACAATTAATTCATCTAATAAGTTCTTTTATATGAAATTTGTGCATAAAATTAAATCTACTACACTTTAATTCAATTCTTATGTTTTTCAAGTGTCAATAATTGGTAATATTATTTTTTATTCACGTAATTTTAAAAAGCTTGTTTGTTACACAGAGAAAATATTTCTCAAATCTTGATGTCACTAGACGACGAAATCTATTTTTAATAGTTTATAATATTTAATAGTATATAATATTTAATACAATTGTAGAGAAGTTTGGAGAAAATACATTAAAGAGGTACGTAGGGGAAATATAGGCACAAAATCGATTTTGGTTTTCTATTCTCAAATTATTCCTCTTGGTTCTCTACACGTTTTTCCCTAGTCAGGTTAGAAGAAGTAAGCATGAAGACATGAAGCACAAAATTTATGGAGGTGTCTGGAATGAATGAGGAAAAGAATGTTGACAATGGTTTGAGAATATTAAACTTGTATAGCTTTTTTAAAGCTGTTAGTAAATATTATTATTGAGCAAAGAATGATAAACACTAGTTTATGGAATAATGTTGAAATAATAAAATAAAAATTCGGATGAAGGTAACATTTCCGAAACAACTCTTAAACGTTTGCAAGAAAGTTTCATTTTTTATAAAAGCTTCATTTGCTAAAAAAAACTATTCAACGGATAATTTTCAAAATTGGTATATATTTGCAGTATCCAGAACAAATAGTTTTGTGTAAATATTTTATGAAATATTGCTTGAATTCATCAGGGCGATTTTTTAAACTCAAATTTTTTGCACCTAAATATTAATGAATATTCATTAATTAATTTTTAACAAAATATAATTAATGCCAAAATTTCTTTACAGTTATTTGTTTATTTGTTATGCAGAAGCAGTTCTGCAAAGTTTCGAATTAAAAATATGATCGTTTTTTCCGAAAAGTGTACCTTAGTAAAGTTAAATGTTAAAATATTCAAAAGTTATTATAATAAAAAATTCATCAAAAATAGTTTTATTTAATAATAAACACCTTCATAATACTAAATTTCATTTCTTTTCATTAAATTGTCGTTGTTTAAAAAATTATAAGCTGCACTGTAAATTCACCTACATCCTCCCTTAAATATGACCGAAAATAGGTGATTTAATCCAAAGGGAAAGTGATTCACACCCAGTCAATGGATGAAAGGAAATAATAGTACTATTCCGTGCATAACAAACACGACAGCGTTTCAAAGACATTTGAAATACTGATCGCATAAGCATACAACTCTTCGCAGGAGCGGGCTTGCAGGAGCATCCTACCTTGACACTCGTAATTTCCTGAAATTTCCCTGGGAGTCGCTTGGGGCCGGAGTGCAAGGGGTCGCGAAATTTATGTGGCGTGATGGCTATGCGATGCTTCTTCCCGCCGAAGTTTCTAACTCCCTCTATTGGATTAGGCGCAAAGTGCTCGAAATATATGGGCAGCGCCTGTTCCTGTCCGGAGCCCACCGCGCCGACACCACCCCAGACGCTCGCCTCGCCGCTTTTCCTTTTTCTTGAGAAAAAAATGAAAAAGAATCGAAGAAATAACACGATTTTCCTCCCGGTAAATCGCCAAGACGCGAATTCAGCGAGGCTTTGACGAGAGATCAAGACAAGTTCCATCTGCTTTCTCTTTGTACCGTCCATTCCCCTTTAAGGAATATTCGGACGTAAGAAACCGGAACGTTTCTCCGAACGTAAACAGGATCAAGGAGAAATTTCCCCAAGAGAAATTCCGAAGGATGTCTCCAAAAATAGGTCATAAAATGGAAGGGAAATGCTCTCGCCTCCTTCAAAGAAACAATAAGGCTATCAATGAATGCTCTTTGTGCCGACGGAATGCAACAATTCGACGGCACCATCTCTCTCTGTCGGCGTCTACTGGTCGCGAGCGCGAAGCCAAAGCCTACTACGACGCGACGGAGATCAAAGCCCTCTGAGAGCGGCCCAAAACAAAGAGATTGCGCAAGAAACACGGCCCAGGCGCAGATGAAAGAGCGCGCGCGTATTTAAATCATTCGACGGGGGGAGCGCAGAGCGCAGACGGGGAGATGGGAGGCTTCTACGCCACGAGGCCGGCGCTGGGAAGAGAATTCGATTTGGCGCTTCCTCAGAAACAGAATGCTGTGCCATTTGGTGAACGATTTCAGTGTAAAAAGATAGAACGAGTTCTATGTTGGAGACGCATTTTGATTTTGAATGATGAGCGATTCAAAAATGTACATACCCACAGTCTTAACAATCAGACCAGAATTTGTATTGACGGGTGCGGCAACTCTAAACATTATGGAACTTTATTTTTCAAACGAAAATGTATAGCATGCGAATTATAGCAAGTAGGTTGTTAGAAAACTGTTGAAAGTACTGAAGTCATACTACTTCAGTAAACATGATTTATCATTCCGTAGGCGAGTAACATACCAAAAACAATTTGTAAAAAGCGAAAAATGTCTATTGAATATATATATATATATATATATATATATATATATATATATATATATATGTATATATATATATATATATATATATATATATTAGATATATCAATAGCATATTTTTAGACCATCGTACAACATGAATAGTTATATCATATAAAAAGAATAACTGGAACTGCTAGAATATTAAAAATTAAACATTATTGTAGAATAAATGAATGCGTAAAAAATATGATAGGGATGATCACATTAATACATAAATATTATGCGTTAACATGCCCGAAAAGAAGTAAGACCTTCTGAGTTATAAACGAAGGCAACGTGCCGTGACCTTAAAATAAAAAGGTTCTAACTGCACTTCTATGGAAAATGAGTTATCTACGTGTTTGAATTATCAAAAGTATTTCTATCGGATGTTATTCTGAGATATCAATTTCATTTTATCGTCGACTTATAGCCACTTTAAAAAGTTGTACCTAAACAAGCTCATATTTTTTTAAATAAAAATTGTCCGCAATAATCACAGTAACATCTTTCCAACATATTACTATTGATTAATTCTCCTCCTCAATTATGATTTAAGAGAGGTAAATATTTTTAAAACCATGAAATGCCAAATTTAATACACTTCAACGGACTTACATAATTAAAATACTATTTTTAAGGGAAATGTTGTTTTTCTTCTGAGTGTAAGAATTATTGAATTTATTAGATTGGTACGCCTGAAGTTACAAGGTTTGCCTGTAGCACCTTGTAGAAGTTTCGTAGTGTATAACTTTAAAAGGAAAATAATGTTGTGTGATAGTGAAATGCCTCGAAGATTCTGGACCAGTATTTTCCCAAAAGTTCTCAAAGTACTCTAGTCTTTGGCTATGATGAATTTTATTGATAAACATCCTCATATCAAGAGCGTAGAAATGAAGTATTCCATTACAATGGCTATTATGGATATTATTTTATTGCGTCTCTAGCAAACTGCAGTTTCTATCTGCATGACAGTATGTCAAAAGTCTATTTTCATACTAATAAGTTCTATCTTCAAAATTATATTTAAAAGTATTGTACTTTATGGTCACATTTTGTCACAAAAAATCCTCAACCTCAAATTATCCTCCTGTAAAATGTACTTGAGTTTAGTTGGTACCCTGGTGCGGTGTGGTGCAACGTAACTTGTGTTGCGGGTTGCATTTGAGCATAAGGATTTTCAAGTAGCGTTAATTTTACTTGCTCGCTACAAAGATAGAGAGGAAGGTAAACAACACTGCGCTAAAAACCGGCAAATTTTCGATATAAAAACTCGTATTAAAGTGTCCTGTCAATGAAAAAGTGGATAAATCCAGATGCTAAATTTAGAGAAAAAAATCCTCTAACACGTGCTGTAGCTATTGTGGTGAATCCATATTTTGTGGGTCCTTGATACCGAAATATCGATTGACGGCAACATCTATGTCCGTCTGTCTGTATGTAAACAACGCTAGCGGCTGAACCGTTCATCTATTTCTCAAAAACTGATATTCCTCAATCGATCTGACCGTTGCAACCACTCCTTGAATTAGAAATTGATATTTTAATTTTGGGGATATTTTACATGAAGCCGCAGGGACATCTTCCAAATTTTATAAAATGGCTACATCATTTTAATTAATTTTTTTTGTTGGATAGGGTAAATTACGTTTAAGAAAATGGCACAAGTCTCATGTTTGTTAAAAATAAATGATTTTTCGGAAATTGCAAAAATTAAAATTTTTTTCGGCGTGTTCCTACGACTAAAATTTTAAAAGCTGAGATTTTTAGGTAATAAATTTAACTTAGAACTAACCAATTACTTCTTTATTTCGAGCTATTTTGATCGCTTATTATGGTATTTGTTCTTCGATTAGTAAAGACATGTTAGGGAAATTTTCTTTGGTGTGAAAAAGTATAGAGGATTTAGAAATACATATTCAGACAAGGAGTAACGTGCAATTCGTGTTAAAACGAGTACATTTGGAGAATATTGCAATACTATAGTGTATAATAACAATACTATAGTTATTATATGTTTTTCGATCAATTTGCATTTGCCAACGCTATCAGTATCGTATTATTTATTAACATTTAATTATTATATTTTCTCGCATACTGCTTATGCAGAATACTGTATGGCTAAAAAACTCATGTTCGTGAATACACTACACACCTTATAAAATGAATCTATTGCTTGAAACTATTTAATTTTCACACCAAATGTTCTACGATATCAAATAAGTTTTACAAAAAATGATGACTGATATGTGTTAATTCTGAAAGAAATTGTGTTATACATAGTATTTCATAACCATTACAAAAGTCGAGAAAGTACATGCTGTTTTAGAACTAGTTTCCTTGGTCGTGTATTGGTCAACGTACGATGACGCGAACGCGCAACTGCACCCACCGAGGTCCAGTCGTATTCTCCCAAGGAGCAAGTGCACGTGGATGCTTTTTGGGGGGAGGCATCAGCACTTCTTTGGCGAATCCATTTTTACACTCCAGAGTTTTAGCCCTCGGGGGGATAGGATATGAAATGATGATGACGAAGAATGAATGGATACTCACAAACATCCATGCCCCGAGCGGGACTCGAAGCCTCCATCCTTCAGGCACGAGGCAGCTACAGCCCTTCGGTCTTAGCGACTTGGGCTGTCCGGGCCGGCAGCGTACTAATTATACTTTTTACTTTCCTCTACTATAGAGTAGGGGGAAAGTATTGAAATTACCTCCATAATATATCGAATTTTTGATCGTAAAATACGTGTAATAAATATTCGCTTCTATGACTTTGTGCTCACGTCAGGATTAAGATCTATTAGTGCTGTACCAATGACATGCTACCTGTACATGATGAAGACTGGTAACGTGGCGAGGAGGTACATGCAATTTTGCTGCACCCAAAAATCGGGATTTATATACGGATGGATGGATGGAAGGAAGTATGACGAATAACTGTGTTAGATTAGGTTTTTGAGATTCAATTTGAAAAATATGACAGGAGTAAGAAGTAGTTGCGGAGGTCACAAGATCTTTTAATTTTTGGAGGGATTTGAAGCTCCCATAACATCTCATTTTTCTGGAAAATGACTGAACATTTTTTCTTGATATTTTTTGCTCAATTAGAACAACACGAATTTTTAAGTATGGTATAGTTACCACTTTCATTAATACCTCGCATATTTTGAAAATTGCAAAAATATTTATATTTCAAACACTAAGTGTTTCCGTTTAGAAATGAGTAGGGTACTTGTCCGAAACTTAGTGATTTTTGCTTTAAATGAATGATGTTTTGTCGCTTGCTATTAATAACCAGATTTAAACTATTAAAACTAAATGTTAATAAAACCATAAAATTAATAGTAGAATGAGCGTTTACCTCACGTCATTTCTTCATACCGTCATATTGTTTAAGTGAAGACCTTGAAGGTTTTGTCACAAACGTTATAAGTGAAGTATTACGTTTTTAAACTAAAGTGATCAGCAGGATTTTCTACTACATGTCCAGATCGTTGTAATATAAAACAGCCATTAGTAATTTTGTTTTTCAATTTACAAACCTCCTCTCTTACTTTACAGACTACAAGTAAGTACTAAAAGAAATAAAACTATTTTGGGGGAGTATCAGTTTTCCTTATAGTGCGTATCTTGAACTTTTCTGCCGCAATTTTTTCTATAGTTCTTCTTTTGGTACGATGTATTTGCATGGGTAAATCAAGTTTAATTTTATTTTTTAATGTATCCTGCACCTCCAGTTTTAAAGCCAGATATTTCTTTCTCACTGAATGGCGTTAGGCAGCGAATAATCCATAAAAAAGTAAAAATTAAGCAGTGACGCTCTTTACAAATATTGCATTTCAACTTTCCAAGCCATTTTTTAAGCATGTTGATTCTTATGGCTAGGGTGTTTTCTGCACAACTTCATTGAATTGTAGATCTTTAATTGTCATGCACTTTCTTTTTAAAATCTGAATAATTATTTTAGTAATAACACTAAGAGGAGGAAATGTTAAAGTGCGCCGTACACTCCCACTCTTTTAGATTTCAGCTCTTTTGGTCCTGGGAGATAATTCCACTCCAGCAGCAACACACTTAAGGCTTTTGTCTTAACAATCGACCCAAAACATCTTCTTTCCTTAGCTTACTATTAATAGAAGGAATTGGTTACTAGAGCGTTTAAAACGCTTTTTATTATGTGTCACCTCCTCGGTTACGATCATCAATCACCAGTGACAAATGATAGGCTTCCCCCTTCAAGCAGACTGCAGTATGAGCCGGAGCGAATCACTGCGAATCCAACCGTTTGACCCCTCTTGCGACGACGTGACAGTTTGAAGCAGCAACGCAAACAATGCAAGTGGAGCTCTAAATGCAAAACCCTCTGCGGATTGTGGCAGCAAACACGATGCTCAGGTCGTGACAGATCAGCTTGCGCTGTCCTGAACTCGCTAGTTGTATTTATATTTAGATGAGAATAATTTCTGTAACGGTGTATAATACGTTTTGCTCTTGTAATTTGTTGCTGTGGCTGAAAGTGAGATGGATCATTGTCTTACTGTTGGCGAGAACTCATGGGTTTATATTATTTTATCACTGAGTTTATGTTATGAAATTCATGTAGCATCTACAAATTAACGTGTTTTCAAAATGTAGAGCTCTGAATTATGACCTCACGTCTGACGAAATGTACTTGCATTTTTGAATTAACGAAAGAAAGTTTATTTGGTTTACTGTGAAAGTCGATATATTAAATACGCTCCTTTTTCAAGCGACCACTGCGGCGTCATTTAATAAACATGGAAAGTTTATTGTCAAACAGTATCTGCCGACAAGACAAATAATCATCCAGCAGAAAAGGGTAAGTTAAAATGTATAACGCCAATCGGGAGGGAAATAATTTTGAGGCAAGCCATAAGAATTTTCATGGGAAACAATATTGGCATGTTGATTGAAAACTTCTTGGCAAATGTCGCACAATACTACTTTTCATATGAGTGAAGACTGAGTTATATGCGTTTGCATTACATGCATATGTTTTTTAGTATAAGAGATTTTACGTGCTTATATAATATGAAGATGTAATTAACATCACCATTTCTATGAAGTGACTGAGGCATGGCCATTTTCGATTAGCCTTAATAGGAACCAAAGAAGTCTCATACATTTAGCAACAAAAATTATTCAAAACTTAGTATAATAGAGATACTTGAAGCGAGTTGAGGTGAAATTCTTCTGAAAGGCCTATTGCGGCACCGTTTCTTTTCTCGCAGACCACTTAGTACATTAGGGCCAGCGCGTAAAAGCGCTCACATGTCGAAAGTCGCTTGCGCCACGACGCGCGCGCAGCCAGCGAGCGCGAGCCTCGGGGGGAGGGGGTGCGGGGGAGGGGGCGCTGGAAGCTCCCCGGAGGAGTTTGAAAGCCGCATATTCGCAGCTAATGCGCTTGGCCGCCGCCCTCCCCCATCCGCGCCCTCGGCGGCGCCGCCGTCTCCGCTCCGCCGCCGTCACCACCGCCACAACCATTCGTCATTCCATTCTGTGGGCGCTGCCATCTCTCCCACTGCCACTGCCACTGCCACCGCCTCCGTCGCCATCGCCTCGCCTTCATCCTCGACGCCGCCAACAACCCGCCACCGCAACAGCTTCCTGCGTCACTTCCGCCGCGGCCGACGCCACAACGACCCCCTTACATTAACTTCCGTCACTACCGCTAGTCGCACAGCCATCGCCATGGCTCATCCCACCGCCACATCGACGACCGCTGGCCCCGTCCCCACCCCCTCCCTTGGCACCGTCACCAAAACATCCATCCCTATGACTAATCTGCATCAGCCACGTCCATGTGGTTTCTCCCAACACCAGACAAATACCCAAACTGTATCTTGTTACATTGACCCACGGATCACGCGCAATCGTTTCTTCTTCATCTTTGTCCCTCCCTCTCCCGTTATACACACATACACTTATATGCACCACACACGTTGGGAGCTTAAGAGCTAGTCCCGGTTAGGGTGGGACCCCGCTGGGGCACATATCTGGATCGATAAAATCTCGTAAACAGACATGAACGTCGGCGCTGAATCTCACGTTCCAGCGATGATGAGACCGCAACTTGCCGTGTCGTAACATGTCCTGTGCCCACGGGACTAACGACCAGAGCAGTTGACGTGCCCGCCAACACCAAACACTCACGCACCACCGCCAACGCAAGAGATAGCTCGGCCACTTCCACCGTCTCTGCCAGGAGCATTACCACCACCACCGCATCTGCTACCAACGCGATCGATTGATTGTTCGTGATTACGGCGCGTCAACTACGATCATTAGTACCGTAAGCGTAGTGCGTGATTTGCTCGGGAGGTGGCGGTGGTCTTCCCCAGCTGGATAGTCAGATCCGGCACCGACCTATCGTCGGCTAACGGGGTTTTCCTCAACCAGATAACTCCCACCAGCGGGGCACCGCCCCAGCCGGGACAAGTTCTAAGACCCCGACCGGTCTCCCGGAAGATGTGGTAGTGTAGTGCATGTTAGTGTAAATGTGTATGTAATGGGTGAGGATGGGACAAGGAAGATGATGGAAAGGTCGCGTGCAGTCCGTGGCCCGTTTCGTAGGGTATTCGCCTGTTGTTGATAGGAGAAACTACGGAAAACTACCGATTAGACCAGCCCGCCGGTAGCATTCTCCTCCGGAGAGCGGCTGAATTTGATTTAGCTGAGAAGCTAGTGACGAAAGTCCTGCAGCCGTCGAGACTCCCGGTCAGAGACATCAGTCGATGCACTGAGCCACCACTCCCGACGCGATCGACACCGCTCCTACCACCGCCTTCAGCACCTCCACCGCTGGTGTTGTCACGCCCATTGGCACTGTCATTGCTAACAGTGCTACCGTCACCGACAATTCCACCACCCCCAGCCTCTGTCATTGCCGCCACCGCGTCGTCCTCTTCC
>BLKR01011214.1:0-36575 GCA_011170035.1 Teleogryllus occipitalis
AGGGCAGGGTTTAGGACACTTCACAGGAATTGGACTAGCCCTTGTGAAGCAGCCGAACTCATTTTGTTGGAACAATTTCATATGAGATTCGACGGGAATCGAACTCGGACCTCAGTGGTTAAAGGCTAGCGATTTCGCTATGTGCCATGAGCGAGCCCCAATTTGCGTCATGTAAACGAAACACTAGCCTAAACGACGCTTCTGGGCACAATTCCGGAAACAGAATGACCTGATAATGCTGTCGGATAAAAACTAGTAATATCTCTTCGCTGCCAGATCGCACGAGGCGACAATCCAGTCCCTTCTATCCACTCCGAACCTAGCGGCTCCAAATTCATTCTAAAAGGCAAATCATTAGAACTCCGGCTGTAAATGTCCTTGACTCTACAACTTCACAGAACAACAACACACGATTGCCAACTTATGTAACGTGAATGGTGGGAATGTATTGTTTGTGATAGTGTAGCCTTATAAGGAGATTCGTTTCCAGATTTCCTTTTCGGATTTGATACCCCTATGATAATATTGATACTACTCACAATAAAGTTTAAAATTTGCAAAGCCATTGCAGGAATATAACCTATATTTCTGTTCTTCTTGGAACAGTCGGTTGTTTCTTGTATTCATTGTGAGGATCGCTCTTTGCTACCAAAGTCGAGTCGAAGTCATAGTGATTCGGTCTTCCTTCGCTGAGAGAGTGGTCACGCCTCCTTGTCTGATCGCATGTCCTCGCACGCCTGCGTACTCGTCAGTCTTGGGCGGCGCAAGCACCATCCTCGACAGGCAGCTCTCCTCCCGTTGCCCGACTCATAATAATAATAATAATAATAATAATAATAATAATAATAATAATAATAATAATAATATAAGAATAATAATATAATAATAATGCCTTTATTTATAAGGCGAGGCTCGGGCCATCAGGCCCGCTCTTCCGCCTAACCACATGTCAGATGCATAAAAAGACCAAACATGTAATATTATATACAAATTTAAAAATATATTTAAGTTGTAAGTAGTAGTAGAAACCAAGTACAATTTAAATGCAGCTTTTTAAAAGATAAATGAAATATTAAAATAGACACAGAAATGTGGCAAATTTTGTTTGACGAATTATAAATTCATAGACGGAAGTTAAACAAGTTGAGTTGAGTAGCATTGTTCCAAACGTTTGCGCGCTACGCGGCAGCCTGGTATTCACCCCGAGCGACTGTAATCTTTTAATGCAGAAACACACCACCTCACTCGCCGCTCGACCCTGGAGTAAACCCGCTGCTGACTCTTGCAACTGAGCTGATTATTACCAGGTATCTAGTTGCACGGCCGCGCCGGAAGTTTCGAGGACGTCTTGGGTTCAAGTCCTGACGACGGCTCTTTGGGTCGGTCGATGTCACTGCCTCGCTGAGAATTGAAAGGCTCAGTAGAACAAGAGGCTATCCCACACTGACCTTGTTCTCAGATAATCAGGGTTTTACTATATCTTTCGTAATATAACTCAGTACACTTTTAAATACAGTACACTTTCATTTCAGTCCGTACTGGATTTAAATAACATATTACACGAAAATAATAATATTTGATTTTTCTTCTTCTGGAGGCTTTCAGGGGATGCTGAGTTTGGCTATTCACGCCCGACACCTCCTATGTCCTTGATGGGAACACACGTTAACTACTTCCAAATATTTAAATTATCTACAACATTTAATTTTTTCTTTTCCATACTCTAAAATCAAATTTATTATTTACTTCACACCCCATATGAAATGTCTTTTTCATGTTAATTTTTAGTTCCCATGTCTTGTATTCTTCTAATAAGGTTCTCATCATGATATTCCACATCTTCAGCATCCTGTATTATTATTACCTGGTCATATGCAAATAATAACGTGTATATGCATTTATTTCCTGCAGGAACACCCATTCTTTCAACTTTCTTTTGCCATCCTTCCAGCGATTTTTGTAAATATCTTTTAAATAAAGTTGGAGACAAGCTGCAAAGAATTGACGCCCACTTTTGGTAATGAAAATTAATTCCGGGAGATTTCTGCATATTTGTACCCGCGAATTAGTACCATCATATAATTTTTTGCCATTAAAATCATTCACTTATTTCCAGGCTTAGTCACTGATATCATCATCAATAATTTCCGGATGTCAGGCAAAGACTTCTATTGTACTTAACATCATGGACAAAAATTCTCTGAAGCAAACCGATTGGCTAATGTAACCACTTCCCTCTCACCGAGTACGAGTAAATTTGACGACCGGGATACTTTATTTACGATCCCGCTAGGTACATGGTAAGTGGCTCACAGTAAACAGGCAACAGTGCTAGACAAGAAAACAAACACTAACAATGTGAACGGAAAGTGGATAAATGCCACAATTTATTTACGATTTCTTTTTCATTCGGTAATTGTTGAACTTCTTCTTTCCGTTATTTTCAAAACTTCGCTGTTGAGCTGAGTATCATCTTCACACACACACACACACACACACACATTGTTGCCTTCCATGCGTATCTACTCACATACATGAAGAGATTCCTTAGAAGCTGGTGTGATCACTTACCTGTAATAAAAAGAAAAATAAGTGGTAAATAAAAAGTAGGAGTCAACAATGTTTACAAAGAATAATAACTATTAAGGACAGTTCAAGAGATGTCATAAAATCAACCAGTGAAAAGTAATTGGCGAAAAATCATTGTCAAACAAGACATTAAAATAAATAAATACATTACAATTACATTAAATTTCGCAGTGTTTCTCTTAATACAGATAACGCTAAAAATGCATTTCTGTGAGAATATTATAATCACAATGCACTTTAGGAAGAGGAATCGTCGTCAACGTCAAAATACCTCACAATAATCGAGAACTGTTGGAAAGATAGAATGCTCAGAATTATGAATTTAAAAAAACAATTAACTGTAACTGGTAAGAACTACCTATAATTTTACAATGCTGCACATTTTCTACTTTCTTTGAATAACTTCTGAAAAGCCCCATTTCTGACATTCGCTTAATTTCAAATGCTATTTTAGATATATTCCCACCTACAGAATTAAAATGTTACAATTTTGTAAATATTTAAGTTAAGTTAAATAGTTAAGTTGAGGTAGCAAACACATTTAGCCAGTTGCAGACGAAAATCTAGACTGACAGATGCACGTTAGGTGTCGAATACATGTCCAACTCAAAAACTTAAAACATCAAGCAAGACACGTACAGGAAGAAATGAAGACGATGTTTCCTATATTCGCCAAGCTGACGATCATGTTATGTTAAGTGGAGCATTGGTAATCCGGCCGAAGAGAAGCCAGATTACCTCTATAATTATTAACCCTTCAGTGGTTACGCGCAGATTACCGCTCGTTAAATGATGATTTGTGTTTTTTGCTACACGATCATCCAACTTCCTAATCCTCTACATCATCTAATCATTATATTCTAATGAACTTGTTACGATTCTTTGAGTGTGGGCGTAAGGGGAGGGATTGGGAAAAGAGGTAAGGTGGTGGTAGGGACTACTGTTGTGAGCGTCAGCAGCAGCAAAAGGGGTTTTGAACAGGGGCAGAGCAATCTTTTGGAAAGAGAAAGAGAGCGGTATCATCAGTGAACGATGGTGGGATTAGAAAAGCGAGGGCGGTGGGAGACGGAAGCGGAGGTGGTGGGTAGTGGTAGGTAGTGATGAGCAGTGGGGGGCGGAGATGAGGGGGCGGTGATGGGCTGTAGTGGGATTTAGCGAGCGTCGGTGGGCATCAGTGGGTTGCGGTGGGCGGCGGTGGGCGGCGGTAGGCGTCGGTGGGCGTCGGTGGGCAGCGGTGGGCAGCGGTGGGCAGCGGTGGGCAGCGGTGGGCAGCGGTGGGCAGCGGTGGGCAGCGGTGGGCGGCGGTGGGCGGCGGTGGGCGTCGGTGGGCGGCGGTGGGCGGCGGTGGGCGGCGGTGGGCGGCGGTGGGCAGCGGTGGGCGGCGGTGGGCGGCGGTGGGCGGCGGTAGGCGGCGGTAGGCGGCGGTGGGTGGCGGCAAAATAACAGTAGAGAACACAAGGAGAGCGAAGTGAGTGGGTCGACGGAGAAGGGTGAGTGGCGAAGAAAGTAAAAGAAAACGAAGGGAATGCCAGCGGAGGGCAGACCAAAGGTAGACGTACGTAAACAAACCGAAGCAAGCAACGTGGATTAAGTCGGTGCTCCGTACCAAAGCGGATTGCGCCGGCGCGCGGCGGCGGCAACATGGACGGTAGCGCTATCAGCGAAATCCGCCTGGCAGGTCGGAATCGGAACCGCGCGCTCGATGTGTAGTGGGGGCGGCGTGTCGTAAGCCGCGACACAAATGACGCGCGAGGGTGGCGCAAGGGAGCGCCGTTGTCGGTCGCACCGGCGGCGGCGCGGTGCGAGGTCGGGAGGAGCGCGCGGCGGCCGGAACTCCCGCAGCGAGCGGAAGAACGCGACCTCTTTAGCGCTCTCCCTCGCTCTCCGCAGCGGAGCTCTCTCGGGGCAGGGATTTCCCCAGCGCGGCGCAGCGCGGCGCGGCGGTCAGTTCCGCTCTCGTCGCGTCGCCCGCCCCAACCGGGCGAGCGCTTCGGAGCATCAGATGATTCATTGATTGATTTTTTCGTGTTTCCGGGCGCGTCAACTGCTTCGGTCATTAGTCTAACTACCGTTAGTGTAGTGCTTTTTTTTTCTCGGGAGATGGCGGTGATATTCCCCCGCTGGATGGCGAGATCCGGCGCCGACCTACCGCAATCTAGTGGGGTTTCCCCCTAACGAGGACTCTCCCACCAGCGGGGCACCGCCCCAGCCGGGACAAGCTCTAAACTCTCGACCGGTCTCCCGGAATATGTGGTAGTGTAGTACATGTTAGTGTAAGTAGAGAGTAGTAGTGTGCAAGTATAAAGTGTGTGTAAGGGGAGAGGATAGGACAAGGAAGAGGAAGGAATGATCGCGCGCGGTCCGTGTCCCGTTTTATAGGGTACTACTCCGGCATTCGCCTGGTATTGATCGGAGAAATAACGAAAAACTACAGATCAGAGCAGCCGGCCGCTAGAATTCTCCTCCAGACAGCGACTGAATTCGACCTAGCAGAAAAGCTAGTGTCAAAAATCCTGCCACCGTGGGGAGTGGGAACCTAGGACCTCCCGGTCAGAGGCGCTGCAGTGACATCAGTTGATGCACTGAGCTACCGCTCCCGGTCGAAGCATCAGATGTGTTGCGAGAGGCGTAGCAGATACGGATGTACAGAGAACAGCCGGTTCTGTTTATGCCCGGAGACCAGTCGGGAGATTAGATCTTGTCCCGGCTGGGGTGGTGCCTTACGGGTGGGAGGTACCTCGTTGGGAAAAGTTCGCAAGCCGCAGGGTAGGTTGGCCCCAAATTTTGCCATTCAATAAGGGGAGATCATCACCACCTTCTGCGATACAAAACATGAACTACACGTACGGAATTAATGACATTAGCAGTTGACGCGCCAGCAATCAATAATCAATCAATTGGTACTATTTGCAAGATTTCATCTCATCGAACCTAACCTCACTACAAAACTCAATTGACGCTTCGCTACGCATTTCCAAGTTGATAACGAGGCTTCTTCCATCGATCTTTGCGATTCACATAACTTTCTTAGTTCCACAGCGCCTAAGTTTCCAATGTATTTCTATTGAAAATACGTCTTGCGAAAACGCAATTATTTTTCTACTCCGACAATCGCCTCCCTGCAGTCATATCCTTCCCTTTCTAACCATCTCGAGCAGGTGTGACTGGTGTACGTCCCATTGAGGTCTTGCCTCCCCCATAACCTGCATATGATGGCGGGGAAGAGGTCAATGCCCCTCAATTTGAGTATGGCTGAAAATCATTGTAAACCTACTCACTACCTAGCATTGCATTTCGAAAAAATATTCACAAGAGGAACAAGGATCATTAGTCACATCAGAAAACCAAGCTAATTTGTGTTAACACAACCCTCGCTGCTCGTAAAGTTCCAATATGTTTTATGATGTTCAATACTTTCATAAAAGTCATGTAATATCGTATATTGCATAAAGTACTTGGAAATATTAAAGGCACAATTCTTCGTTTTTCTACATATATTTATGTAATGAATTCCCCAAAGGAGATTGATCTATGAATATACAATAAAAAAGAAGAATTATCCTAATTTATTTGCGTGGCGTAGATATGCATTACTAAGCGTTATATTCAATTTAATTTTGTTGCTAAACCAAAATTTCGGTTTTAAATTGCGAATTATTCTCATCTTTAAGTATTAATATTATATTTTCCAATTAATTATATTTTATGTATATCTTCAAATCGTGACGAATTAGTTTATTATTTTTTCATTTACTCTCTGTTGAACTCAAAACATTTGACAGGCACATCCTACAAAAGATCCCCCTTTGAGTGCAGAAAAATTTGTCGCAAGTGAAAATGTCCATAAACGCCACACACGGCAAAATAAATGTAAAATCATTTGCATTCTTACACTAAACATCTACATAATTCCCACACGTGATGCATTTCAATGCCGTCATTCACATGAAACCCTCGGTAACATCAGTTACGCGAGCGTCTGCTCTAAGCAATGTGCTTTCCACGATGACTACGCTGCATTTTCCGCCGTTTCGCGAACTATTCACGTGAGTGGAACGGGGAAAGTGCTGCCCGGGCGTTCGTAGCAAAAGTGGGCCACGCGAATTGGTCTGATCTCCCTGAATGCCACAAGAGATTGAATATCAACTAAGCCAACGGCCTATTCAAAAGCAATAAATATTGATGAGCTCGCGTAATTTGTTTGCTTAACTGATCTTGCGTTGAGTTCGAATGATTAGACATACACAACAGAGTTTTCTCTTGGCAAGATGTTGATCATTCATAATATTTAAATTCATATTTATAGAAAAACAACAATCATTTTATTTTTACAAATATTCTCTTGATCAGCCAACACTGTTTTTTATGATGTAGGAATCCTTAAGTCAGCTTATTAGAGTTATCCATTGAATAGTCTTATAAATGTAAAACTTAGATAAGAGCAAGTTGATCTTAGAAAAAAATGTAGCAATATACAATAACATTGAAAGACTAAAAATTAGGCTGCCCCGCGCTCCCCATGTTTGTTTTACCAAGTCGTTTCGTCGTTTTCTAGATGCACCTGTGTTGAAAATTCCAGCAAACATTTGAGCATAACAGGCAACCAAGAGTTTTTTTTTGCCAATAAATGTACAAATTTTGTATATAAATCTTCAATTAGCTTATAATCAACTTCACACCTCAGCTAAAGATAAAATTAAAGTAACATTCGCTCACTTCAATTTCTAGTTGCACGTGATCCCCTTTGTCTATTGGGTTTGGGCGGAAATATTTGCACAGTCACGTGATGGTGACTTCACGACGGCCAGAGATGCGCCTTCGGAGATGACGCCAGACCGCTACAAAACCGGTACGCGGCTGAGTTACGGCTCCGCACCGGGGGATGATGGTGGGGGCAAGAAAAGTATTTGGACATACATAACCGGCATGGTAATGAAAAACCAGTATTACACTACAATTACATTTCTACTAAATAACTAAAGGCAATAAATTATAACTATTAGTATCACAAATATATTTTTGGTAAAATAAGTACTTATTTATGAAAAATAGATTCAGGAATATCACTGACAACAAAGTACTAATAATCACAGGATGATAATTTTCGGGCATAATGTTAGAAAATAAAGAGAACATAAAATACTGAAGTGTACTTGTCATAAATGTGAATGCCAGATTGATCAAACGAAATTATCTCTATAAATTCTTACGCAAGCAAACTTGATCCTCAGGAAATTTTGTACGAAGTAACACATTTTCATCTCGACACACACAATTGGATAGCTACAGGGCGTGAACCGCTACATGGCGAGAAGTCCATGTCTCATTAAGGGGTATATGCACCAGGGATATGGCATTCGAGTCAGTTTATCCTTATGTGTACACGCTACTTCACGTGTATACGTATCCGGAAGACATTCACAGATGTCTAGTCCCGTCCAGGTTTGCTAATCTATAACTCAACGAAACAGCTTTCTTACTCACAGACTGAACAGAAGTATATTTGGCACAATTTTGCACTGAGAGATAGGACCAATAATGAAACCGTATCGTGAAGAAAGTCACAAGCCGAAGAGGTTTGTCCATTCCCGTTTTGCCCATGGGGTAATAGACCATCGACACTCGTGAAAACACGTTTGGGTGAAACCATCACGAATCCCGCACGTGCATTTCTTGTTTGGAGGTGCGCAACCATTAGAGCCTTTGGGTTTGATTGATTGATTTTTTCGTGTTTCCGGGCGCGTCAACTGCTTTGGTCATTAGTCCCGTTAGTGTAGTGCATGTTTTTCTATCTCGGGAGATGGCGGTGATCTCCCGCTGGATGGCGAGATCCGGCGCCGACCTACCGTCGGCTAGTGGGGTTTCCCCGTAACCAGGACTCTCCCACCAGCAGGGCACCGTCCCAGACGGGAGATGCTCTAAGCGATGTCCCGGAATATGTGGTAGTGTAGTGCATGTTAGTGTAAGTGTGTGTGTGTAAGGGAAGAGGATTGGACAAGGAAGAGGAAGGTGAGATCGCGCGCGGTCCGTGGCCCGTTTGTTAGGGTACTGCTCCGGCATTCACCTGGTGTTGATCGGAGAAACCACGGAAAACTACCGATCAGAGCAGGCGGCCGCTAGAACTCTCCTCCAGACAGCGACTGAATTCGACATAGCTGAAAAGCTAGTGTCGAAAATCCTTCCGCCGTGGGGGGTGGGAACGTAGGACCTCCCGGTCAGAGGCGCTGCAGTGACATCTGAGCTACCGTTCCCGGTGAGATCCTTTCGGGAGAGAATCGAGATGGCCAGCGCATGCATGCGAGCAACCTGATCCGGGGCCCAGCGGAGGTGGACTGGCCACTGCAGGCCCCACGTGCAGCGCGCGGCGGAGCGGGGCCGCCCGCGTGGCCTCGGCCGCGAGAGACTTCGACGCGCGAGCAGTCGACCGGCGGCCGCGCTCCGGCCGGCTGACCGAAGGACCGGGCACCAAGGAGTAAGCAGAATGGGGCGTGTGGAGTATGAGAGCCACAGGACGAGAGAGGGTGAGAGACTGGAGAGGCGGCAGCAGGGAAGGAGGACTAGGGTACGAGTGGGGGAAGCTGGGGATGGATGGGGCGAGAAGACCAAGTGGAGTGTGGCGTCATGGAGAAAAACACACAGACATTTACAAGTATGTATAAGTTTATTTACACGTATGTACAATAACTAAATTCTGCTCCGAATCTACACACTTTTCAGTATTTCCCTGTGGATACCCCACATAGCTAGGGAGGCCCCGCCTGCACTGACGCTTCTCCCGCGCCACTACCGTGACCTTGTCACCCGTGCAAGAGGCACGACACGCTCCAGCCTGGGCGTAAAGTTTTGCGCATCACGCGAAGTTTCCAGAACAAAACCCCCGTGTGAGCTCGTCGGCTCGATTTTATACCTAGAGTGTAGCCGTCACGTGACCGTCCTAGGTGTAGGAGGGAGGCTCGCGTCTCCCATGTGAACTTCCAGGTCAAGCTGGCGTCCACTTGGTCTAAATATATCACAACGCCGTGGCGCCGAGGCTATTCAGCCCGCAGGTATGCGATACTTCCGCTTCTCCTCCTACCCACGGCCGCCAACCTGACACTACAAGAGGAGGACAGACAGGCCGAGGAATGGGTCAACTGCAACGTGGTACCCAGCAGACGGGAAGACAAGAGATGGGAGAACGGGCTTGACGTTTGAATGAGAATACAGGGATAGGGAGAATGGAGGTGGGCGGACAGGGAACGGAGGCTGGGAGATAAAGGGACGAACGTAAGGGGAAATGGAAATATCGGTCGATGACAAGACTAGGAATGAAATTATGGGAACGACAGAACAGGAGGACGAGAGACGGGGCGGGGTAATGGACGGGCACAGTATAGAAGAGGGAAGGGAACGTAAGAACGAGAGATGCAGGACCAGAAGAAAAGGGAACGAATCGAGAGGGGGAAGAGGAGACGTAAAACGAGAGACATGATGATAAATGTCGGGGGCAGAACGCAGGGGGGTGGACTCGGGTCTAAAGAACAGGAGATCGGAAGAGGTAAAAATCGGGAGAGAGGAAATACGGACGATGAAAGACGAAGGGTAGGGAGAAAGTGTACACGAAATGTAAGGATGGGGAAAGAGTGAGGAAACGCAGGGACGGAGAATGTGGATGGAAAGGGCCTGAGAACGGTGACGAGGGCAGTGGAACGGGGGCGAGGGCGCCGCGGAGTCAGACTCTCGAGGCTTGGATTCCCGGAAGGTAGGGAGGGGCAAGTGGCTAGGAACGCGGGGTGGGGTGGGGTGGGAGGGGCAAGTGGTCCGATGCGGCCGCCGGGAGCTGCGAGGATCTCCGGGAGGCCCCAAAGCGGACAGGCAGCCGCCGGCGGCGCGTTGAGCCGTCCTGTTGAGTGGCGGGGAGCGTGGAGCGAGGGGCGGAGGCGGGTGGCGGCCGGAGGGGGTGGGGCGGGGGGGGCGGGGGGGCGGGCGTGGGGCGGGCGGGTGGGCGGGCAGCGGGCGGGGCGGGCGGGCGGGCGGGCGCGGGCGGGCAGCGGGCGGGCGGGCGGGGGGCGGTGGGCGGGTGGCGGGTGGCGGGGCGGGGCGGGGCGGGCGGGGCGGGCGGGGCGGCGGGCGGCGGGCGGCGGGCGGCGGGCGGCGGGCGGCGGGCGGCGGGCGGCGGGCGGCGGGCGGCGGGCGGGGGCGGCGGGCGGGCGGCGGGCGGCGGGCGGGGGCGGGGCGGGGGCGGGGGCGGGGGCGGGGGCGGGGGGGGGGGGGGGGGGGGGGGGGGCGGCGCGCGGCGGGCGTCGGGCGTCGCGGCGCCGCTGGCGTGGCCCAGTTGGCGCTGCGGCGGCGGAGCGCCTCAGCTGGAGGGAAACCGCTCGTGGAATGCCGCGGCGGACGCCGACGTCGGCGCTTTCCCGCCTCCTCGGCGCGCCTTCGCCGGCGCCGGCGCCGACGCGTCAATGTCGCGTGGCAACAGGAGGAGTGCGACCAACGACACGGCATTCTGAAACGCAGTGGACTCCCCGTCATTGGGAAGATTGAAACTCGAGAAATTCGAGGCCGAAATGGAAATTGAATGTTTCTGCTGGAATTCCAACGTTGTAGTGCAATATACTGAACATGTTTAGTATGCGATCATATATAGTGAATCTAATTTTTCATGTGGTAAGATTCACTAAATATGACTTAGTTATTGAAAGTGAATTTTGAAAATCGTAAGTTAATGAATGAAGCGAATTGTGGATGGTACTCTACTTGTTTCGTAGGTAAAATCATTCAGTGATATCCACGTTTTATGTCGCCAGACTTGCTAAACACAGAATTAGATTAGTAAGCGCGCGTTTCCAGAAACCTGACCAATTCGCATGGTTATAAAACCCACGTGAACAATGGTAAATCTACACAGAATATAGTATTGTACGCTGTATAAACTACGTGTTTAGAATTTTATTGATTTTTAATTATTATATGTTGTACTCTAAAGTAATGGCATCGCAGTAATACCGTCGTAAGTCAAACGTCGGCAGCCAGCATCCGTAACCGCCGTGCTTGGCTTCCAGGATACGCAGGTTAAGGCAGTAGTCTAAGGGCCAGTTGGACGGGTGACCGCTGGGGAATCCCACTTCCAAAAGTACTTGGATGAAGGGATAGAAATAAATATTCCCTATCCGGTTCTGCTTGATAGGAATTACTCAACAGCCTTTAGTAATTTATTAAACGCAAGTATTCGTTCAGTAATTTTCCCTGCAATGCGATTAGAAAACGGTACGACCTATTTAGTAAACATTATTTTACGTTCATTAGTGTGTTTAACTAATAGGTCGTAGATACATACTAATAACTACACATACTGTAGTATTTACATTTTAAAATTTACAAAATTAAATCATGAGTTAAACACGAAATGTTTAATTATCATATCGAAACATAGCATTTGCGAATACAAAAATCATTGATTCTTCCTACATTACTAAATAAATGTAGTAATATTATTAAAATATAGTAATATTTATTTGGTTACATTGCATTGTATTAGTGTTAGGTTAAACATCATACACTTTTTTTTACAAATCCTGCCTCTCAAATATACGAATCCGTGATTCATCCCTGTTTACTGAGATGCTTCAATACTGAGGAGAAAAGTGCTGATATCGACTATGGCGACTACGAAGACGAGAGGAATAGCAAAAATAATATTAATGACGAGATTTGGAAAAGAACACTTTGGAAGAAAGGAATGCAGAAAAATCTTGACAAAAGACGTAGCGAACTCCTTTTAAACACACTCCACAAATATCCAAACATTTAAGAAATTATGTTTTTGGCCAAATAGTTTCCTTGAAATCATCATACACAAGGACACTGTGTATGACACTGACTAAGGGTTGAGAACTCCTGATGGTTGTTCGAGGCAAGTGCAAATTACACACGTATCTGGGAATAGTAACAACACTACAACAAAGTGTGATTATAACATGAAATAATTTAAAAACAACACGAAAAAAGTTATTTCATGTCATTCTTAAATGTTTATGTTAACGATGTAACGTAAGGTCTAACACTCTAATGTTGATGACAGTATGGGCTGTGCCAACAAACATACAAAATCTAGTTGAGGTATATCACATAAGTATTCATAGTGATTAGGGATGGCGTAATGTATTAATTGGTTACAAAAGTTGGCATGTCTGTAGCTAAAGAAACCATATTTATATGTTTGTAAGCAGCTACGTTCTCCCTTTAACTGGATTCTCACAATGACATTGATAATTATGCGAAAAAGTTTACATTTTTTCTGCAATTTGTATTCTACGTAAGTCAGAAAGAAAAATGTGTGGGATGTGAAAATAGCAAGAACCACCAAGACATCAAAACCGGTTTGTGGCATATTCTTTGGAAGGTCCCTGCTACAAAACTCCGTCACTGTTTATAACATCTCTTTTGTTCCTCTCACACACGAGTCTTCGGAACTCCGTTACACCGCAGAGAATTCAATCATAAAACTTCTCGTATGTTGCCAATAACATTGCCCGTTTATTATCGTGCAGCCCTTTTCCGAAAGCATTTTGTAAGAAAGACAATTTCTCGCTGATTTGTTGCGAATGATGTTACGCTTTTAGTAGTGGTAAATAGAAAGTACACGATTACTAGTCTCCATAATTTAAGGCAAAATACCTATAGAGTTGTTTGAAGGAAAGTGGAAATAATGGCAGATGTTTAGGAATCATGACAAATTCAATCATTTCAATGCATTTATACTGTCTAAAAATTTTATAAAACTATAAAATATATGTTATGTAGGCTGTAAACAAGTAAAACAATTATGATTGTTTTGAATTAGATATAAATTCTAATAGAATACATAGGTCGTTTTCTGCTTTTAAAATGATGGTTTCTTACTTTGCTCTCAATACAAAATTTAGCATTTCTCCCTTACAAACGTATGATCAAATTTCTCTGTTCTGATGTTAAATAAATGAATGAAAGGTTTGTAACCAGTTGCAGCCAGACACCAAAAATTCGGAGAAAATCTTGGTAAAACAGTGTACTGCTATTAACAGAAAGAAATAACATGTAGTGCTGATAGCACAGTGTAATATCCCTCATCGATTTTTAAGTTTTTATAGAGACATCATCGTCATCACACTTTGTCATCACAAAAATAAGTACCCGGAAGAATCGTAGCAGTAATTTTCTTAAAATGCACAAATAATGCATACGACGCAGATGATAATAATTACTCTTCATGTGCATAACCAGTTTCCTTTAAATGATAATTTTACTGCTTCCGAGTGTTTATCATTACTACACAGCACTCACGTACAACTATCTTCAACATAGTAAAAAACCCACACAAGAACAATCTCAAGTGTTTTAAAACCCACGGTTCTCTCAACAGAGAACCACCGACCTTGATACTTGGACGCGAGGCACTGAACCCGCAGTTAAAAGCCAATGGACCACCGATGTCGATGAGAAAGGTCATCGTTGAACCTCTCATGTGTCCGTACGACCTTGGCTCGTGGGAGCAGCATTCGTGGTCCCGCTTCGCTCCTCCCACCCCCACGCCCTTCCACGACTCTCCTCGTATCTCCGCGGCGCAGTCTTTCATCGACGCCTCCCACTACACAGAGAAGCAAGACCACACTGCAAGGGCAGCCGGCTTCGAGCCGAGAAACACGACTTTTCGGTCTCTGGACACAATTTCATGTACTGTAAAAGGTTGAGGTTTGGTTATTGAAATTGTATCAACAATGTGATTTCACCACATAAAGAGCATAAAGTTCTGACGATCGTGTAATTATTTTTTATTACTTACACATTTAAAGCTAAAACGGTAAAAGAACCTGCAAGTGAGCAATGTATATTTACCACCTAAAAATAAAGAAACAATCTCAGCATTTGCTAAATAAACGAAAGAAAATGTAAATTCCGATCGAATTTGATTTCTTCTGTGCCTTATTTTTGCTGGCAGCAGGACGTGGAGTTTTGTTTTGTTTGTTGAGACGCAAGGTATTTTGAAAATTGGCCCTTTACTGCCGAAAGAGATCTAAACATAAAAAATAATAAACACACGTGCGGTCATACTAAAATCTTTTCATTTATTTGACGTTACGGTATCATAGTTCGTATAGAGTAAATGGGCTTGGGCGTTGTTTAAAGGTTGTACTTAAGACAAAACTATTCTCCTGTAAAACGACACATTTTGAGATGAGACACGAGTTAACTCGACGCATGTGAGCTCTCTCTGCTCCCACTTCCGGCTAGATAGATCGATATTTTTTCGGACACTTCAGGTGTTATGGCAATTAGACCCGTTAGTGCAGTGAATGTTTATCCTGGACACGGCGGTGACCCTCTCCCTACCAAATGGTGAGTCAGACGCCAACCTAGACGTCGACTTGCGGAGGATTTCCTCATCCAGATATTTCCGCCAAAGACGCACTGCCCCACCCGGGGAAAGCTCTAAGCTCCCGACATACGTGGTAGTGTAGTACCTGTACTGTGTGTGTAAGAAAGGCGTGCGGATAGGAGGAGAAAGACGAAAGCTGTGAAAGGCCTGTTCGTTAGGGTACTGCTCCGGCATTCAGCTGGTTGATTGATTTGATTGATTTTTTTCGTGTTTCCGAGCGCGTCAACTACTGTGGTCATTAGTCCCGTTAGTGTAGTGCATGTTTTTTCTCTCGGGACATGGCGATGATCTTCCCCCGCTGGATGGTGAGATCCGGCGCCGACCTACCGTCGGCTAGTGGGGTTTCCCCCTAACCAAGACTCTCCCACCAGCGGGGAAACCACCCCAGCCGGAACAAGCTCTAAGCTCCCTACCGGTCTCCCGGAACATGTGGTAGTGTAGTGCATGTTAGTGTAAGGGGAGAGGATAGGACAAGGAAGAGGAAGGACAGATCGCGCGCGGTTCGTGGCCCGTTTGGTAAGGTACTGCTCCGGCATTCGGCTGGTGTTGATCGAGAAACCACGCAAAACTACCGATCAGAGCCGTCGACCGCTAGAATTCCCCTCCGGCTGAATTCAACGAAGCCGTGTTTAAAAATCCGCCGCCGCTGGGAGTCGAACGCTATGATCTCCCGGTGAGAGTGCACTCAGCGGCAATGCTGGCTGGCCGCGCCTAGCGGCTGGCGAACAAGGCGCACAGCTGGCTGGGGCTCCTCCGGCGGCGGCCGCGCGTGTGCGGCGGGGCGTGTGTTGTACGCGGTGGGGCGGGGCGTGGCGGGGCAGGGTGGGGTTGGGGCGAGGCGGGGCGGGGCGGGGCAAGCGGGGCGGGGGCGGGGGCGGGGGCGGGGGCGGGGTCGAGAGCGGGAGCGGGAGCGGAGAGCCGGGCGGGGGCGGGGGTGAGGGCGGCGGCGTCTGCCCGCCTGCCGCCGGTTCAAGGCCAGCAGGTGCCCAGGCGGAGACGACGGCGGCGGCGGCGCCGCCTGCCCCGCTGCAGCTCCAGCGAGCGGCCGCTCCTTCCTTTGTGCCCGAGGAGGCGGTGGCCGCCGCCCGGCCGACCGACGCGCACCGCACGCTCCCCGCGGGGGAGGGCGGGGTCGGACGGCGCGGCGGCGGACAGGCAGCGGAGGACCAGATGCAGAGGCGAGGCGCGGGGACGCACCCAAGGTCAAGAGCGTGCGTGATGGTAGTGATGATGGTGCTGGTAGAGGTGATGGCGCTGGTAGAGGTGATGGTGCTCGGAGAGGAAATGATGTTGGTAGAGATACCGGTGCTTGGTAGAGAAAAATGTGCTAGTAGCGGTAAATGTGCTGGTAGAGGTAATGGTGCTAGTAGAAGTAATGGTGCTAGTAGAAGTAATGGTGCTAGTAGAAGTAATGGTGCTGGTGGAGGTAATGGTGCGGGTAAAGGTAATGTTGCTAGTAGAGGTAATGGTGCGGGTAGAGGTAATGATGCTGGTAGAGGTAATGGAGCGGGTAGAGGTAATGATGCTGGTAGAGGTAATGGAGTGGGTACAGGTAATGGTGCTGGTAGAGGTAATGTTGCTGGTAGAGGTGATGGTGCTGGTAGAGGTAACGGTGCTGGTAGAGGTAACGGTGCGGGTAGAGGTAACGGTGCTGGTAGAGGTAATGGTGCTGGTAGAGGTAATGGTGCTGGTAGAGGTAATGGTGCGGGTAGAGGTAATGTTGCAGGTAGAGGTAATGGTGCGGGTACAGGTAATGGTGCTGGTAGAGGTGATGGTGCTGGTAGAGGTGATGGTGCTGGTAGAGGTAACGGTGTGGGTAGAGGTATTGGTGCAAGTAAAGGTAATGGCGTTGGTAGAGGTAACAGTGTTGGCGATCGTGTTGTTGTGGATGGTGTGGATGTGGTGATGTGGCGACGCTGCTGCGCTGCAGCTCCAGCGGCCGGCGGCTCCTTCGTGACCGACTGCTGTCGCCGCTCAGCAAAGGGGGAGGCGGGGCGGGGAAGAAGTAACGAGGAGGTGCTGCAGAGGACCGTGGGCGGGAGGGCAGACAGGGGCAGGAATGGATTTTAACCAGAGTGGGAGGTAGAAATGAAGGAGGGACAGATGCACGGGTTAGAAGTGTGGGCAGAGGCAAAGGTCAAGAGTAATTCCATAGGTAATGATGATGATCGTGATGCTGGAGTTGGTGATGATAGAGGTAATGATCGTGGAGATGGTTGTAATAGTGGTAGCGAAAGTGGTAGTGGTAGTGTTAAAGGTTGTAGTTATTGTAGTGGTTTTGGTGGTGTAAAGGTGTTGGTGCCGATAGCAGTCCTTATTATGGTGGTGATGATTGTGATGATTGTTTTCGTGAGAGCGAGGATGGTGGTTGTAGCGGTATTGCGCGTTAGTCACGATGCAGAGGAGTGATGATAGTTGACTTGTGGTAGTGGTAGATGTAACAGTGGCTTGGAAATGGTAATAGTAGTAGAGGTAGGGGTAGTGGGAGTGGGATAGGGAGGGGTGGTAGCGGTTGTGCCGAAGGGTGAAGTGATGGTTGTGGTGGTAGTCGAGGCCGCTTGATTGATTGATTGTTTTTTTCGTGTTTCCGGGCGCGTCAACTGCTTTGGTCCGCATGTTTTTCCTCGGGAGATGGCGGTGATCTTTCCCCGCTGGTTGGCGAGATCCCGCGCCGACCTACCGTCGACTAGTGGGGTTTCCCCCTAACCAGGACTCTCCCACCAGCGGGGTACCGCCCCAGCCGGGACAAGCTGTAAGCTCCCGACCGGTCTCCCAGAATATGTGGTAGTGTAGTGCATGTTAGTGTAAGTGTATGTGTAAGGGGAGAGGATAGGACAAGGAATGGGAAGGACAGATCGCGCGCGGTCCGTGGCCCGTTTGTTAGGGCACTACTCCGGCATTCGCCTGGTGTTAATCTTAGAAACCACAGAAAACGACCGATCAGAGCAGCCGGCCGCTAGAATTCTCCTCCAGACAGCGACTGAATCGAGTCCGCGGAGATATCGGCATTAGCAGGAGCTGGAATTCGAGATAGAGACAAGAACGAACAAATTGGAGGCAGTTGGACGCAGGCCCCGTCACTGCAATTTTCTTCTGACACTGCACTCCCGCGAAGAACACGCACAGAAGGTTGGTCTCGCCAACTTCGTTTTTAAATGTATAAGCTTCTTCGATCAAAAAGCCAGTGCCTGAGTCTCATAACAGCTTTAGCCAGACTGTGCGATTTAACCTGATCTCTGTACGTGCGACTGATACTCTTGTTACAAGAGATTCACTCACATTTCATTCCAGAAATGTCAAAGGACATAAATGGAATTTGGTTCTGTATTGGAAAACATTAATGTGTATTATGTTAGTTTCAATAGTTCCCACTTCTTTGTGTGTGATTTTTTTATGTAACAAAATTTCGATCATGGTGTAACAGTAATATCGATTGTGATGCCCGGTTTTTACATATCTACAGAGGACATCAAGCAGAAATGTCTCACGAAAGACTTTATTTTGTGGCTAAACTTGTTTCAAAATGCTTCCCTTCGAATGGCTCATAAAACAGTTTTCATTGTGGTAACCACAAGAATCTTACGAAATCTTCGCGTTATCACCGTTGCCGCTTCACGTGATAATGTCAAGTGGTTGGGGAGGAGGGCAGGTTGTGTCGATACTTGAAGTGAAGGCAATTCAGTTTCAGATACGTACTAGCAGACCGATTGTGAAAGAGTCACGGAAGCGACATTATTCAGAGAGAAAGCACATTGGGAAGACCCAACTTTCCTGACACAACAAGGAACGGATTATTCTTTCCCAAACAAAGAAAATAACGGGAACTATGCACAAACATTGTGCATTTGAAGAAAGAAATCAATTGCTATCCTTTTTGTAGAGCTGTTTTAAAAACATGAACCCTTTAAAACGAAGTAGTATAATTGTATCTAAAACGTGTTTTGATAGCTTTATGTAACAGTGTTTGCTTCCTTCATTTTATATAGCCATGAGGATGGATGTACATTTTATGAAACATTAGCAAACAACCATGTTTTAAATTCTTTTTACTCCCACTGACCAATCCCCGTTAACCTGATTTCAATATATTATTTATGGTCGTTTACGATTCTCCAGGTAAATGAAAAGAACACTGTGTCTTCCGTCACCTGTTTACATCGCTAAAGATAACAGAATATCGAAATTAGAAACGATTCGGTAATTTCTGCGACGCAAATACGGCAAAGAAGGAAAGCACAGGCAGGGTAGATGGATTTTATTATGATGTCGAAGAAAACGAGGCAATTTACAACAAAGAAATGTGAGGAAAGCAGATTCCAAGACTACATTTGCTGTTGCAAGTAAGAAGCAACAAGGCAGCCACACGGCATGAAAAGTTGGACAAGGAAGGCAGCAGCAACCGTCACTGTAGGATTGTACATTATATGAATTTCAGAATAGTATTCAGTAAATTGCACTTCATGCAATTCTCGTCCTCACAATCTTCGTGAACTATGCTGCTGGAGACAACAGTCATTGTCTTATTATGTTGTAATTGACATCACGATTCCTCTTGCCAGCTTTTGTTTTTGTCGCCACTCCGTTCTTTCTTGAGTCGATCCTCTTCATCGGATGCGGTCGTGCGAGGTAACGCCTTGTCTCTTGTTTCTTTGACGAAGTACCAGAGCAACTACGTCGGTTCTATTCCTGACAAAATCCTTCCGCGAAATTGTCTCCGCTGTAAATTCTCGACCAACGGTGCACGATGGTTTGAATAGCACAACAATTCGGACCAAATTCCATTTTTTTTCAAAACTGTTCAATTTACAAATTCAAGAACATGTGAAAATTATAATATCCAGTGCTGAATTGTCTGTACTTTCTTATCATATTTTCTCTCATTCACACTTCTCGGTAATTGTCACTGATATGAAACTACATTTTCTCTCGTTACTCATTATCTTCGAATTAGATTTGTAACAACAACCATGGGTATGTGTGGTATGTAGGATGTGAAAATTGAAGTTGAGCCTCCTACATCAACATTATATTTTTGTTTCTTGACTTGTAAATAATTCTACTGATAATATGTAATGTATAACTGAAGTAACTACACTATGTAATGTATAACTGAACTGAAAGCAATACTACCAATAAATTACTAATATTAGACATTTAAAAAACATCAACTTGAAAATACGTTATTTGAGGATTCATTTCGGAGTCCTGACATCTGTGTAAAGTCATATTCACCCTGATTTTCAAATTAAGTCAATTTCCTCTACTAAGGAAACTAACACGTAATTATTTTAACTATTTAAAGAAAATATTCTCGCTATTAAAACGAACACGTTTTATACAAACACTAAAATGTTTCTTGAATGAATCTTATTCAGAAATCAGTGTTCAACTTATATTTTTTAATCAAACAACTTTGTTTACATCTTTTTGCAAATATTTGTTTTAATATTCTTCAAACTTACATTTATACATTAACAAAAGATTCAGAGTGAATGTAGCTATCATTACACTTTTTTGCTTTCTATCTCTCTTTTAGTTTTTGAGAAAATTTTCCTCATACTGCATATCAAATTTTGAATTTAATGGTAACAGTCTTTGAGTGAAAGGAAATTCCACGCGGTATGGAAATCTCGCGTGTTGTTTAATATTGTTCTCCTGCATCCGTCAAGAGAGAATTGCAGCAGTCAGGATAGAAATCCCGCTAGGGTTGTGATTTTTTTTTACTCCGCGATTCAGCGGGCGTTGAAAATCTGCTATTGCCGAATCGGTATTGCGATTTACTGTACTTCAGAACTGCAGTGGCACATTTTATTTTACTGAAGGGGGATATTTGTGTCCGCTTATTTCCCGATCCGAATCACAGTGAGCCGTTCGTCTCTGGGTGTGGCGAGCACTTCTCGAAAGTTTTGTTGTCTGGTCCATTGTCTTTCTTCAGGTCGACCTCGCACCGCGACCAGTTCGTAAAGCAGTGAGAGACGACATCACGACTTTCGTGATATGCGTTACACAATATGGTATGGTTCGAAAAAAAGCGAACAACAACATTATCCTTCAATAAAATGAAAATCCCTATTGAATGTTGTAGCTTCCTAAACTGGTGGATCCTATGTTGAAGTTCCCAAGGTGGCGGATTTGGGATCTAGGCAAGACGAACAGACCACTACGTTGACGAGAATTCTAGTCTGGCTACTGAGACGGGACGTTCATGGAATTTCCGAAGACAAATTCCAGGAAGGAAGTTGGGCAAAACCTTAAGCCATGGGCCACGTACCACGCGCAATTGTTCTTCAATATCTAAGGCCAATACTCTATAATTGAGAGTTATTTTGAAGCCGAAAATATTTTGAAAGTTCAAGAAGAAACCTTCTGGAATCTCACTGGACTAAGAGTGAAGTTTACGAGACATTTTTCTGAACATTTTTTATAAGTAGAGAAACTAAGAAACAATATTGCTGGAAGCAGGTCTGAGTGAAAAAATCATTTACTAACAAAACTGAAATGCAATACATATGATTTATATACTAATTTAAAGGTATAGATGACTATCGAAGAAAAATGCAATTTTTTAATCTTAAAATATTTTATCCATGTGAATCCCAAAGTACAACGAGTTTACAAACTACCCTTGTTTTGTAAAATGACTCATTTTGGGTATATTTTACACAATGGACACGGTAATGATAAAATACGATAATGAGCATCAAGTATATTTTTTTAAAAACAATTATTACAGATTAATTTGTAACAACTTAATTGGACAATTAAAAATAATAAAAACAAAAAAAACAGGAATTTTGATCGCGTTTTCTATCTTTTAATCCACCGTGTACCGTTTGGCGAACAAAAGTGCGGGTTGCGTGGCAACTGCTAGACCCGTCTTAAAGGTTACACCCCACCCTTCATCTCCGCCTTAGTTTCATACCAACCCGGTACATTTATTGCATCCGCAATTATCGGCTCGACCATTCCTTTCACCGACGTTTGCTCAAATGATCTTTATTCTCTGACGGAGCAATCAACTTACGAAACCGTAACGATTCTATGTCGCGGCCTCTGCATTTATGTGGAGAGCCATGAGCTTTTCTGTGAAGATTATCATCCCAGCTGAACTCCGGAAAGTCGTTTGTTGCATTATCCATGTTTGCAGCGTTTCTTCAATATCGGAGATCGAGAGAAAATGCGACGTGTTTCAGAATTAAAGTTTTTATGTCTTGGCCTGTAACATCACTTCAATGCGCACATGTTACATCATATTGGTGAACCAGAGATAATGCACTAACTCTCAAGGGAAAAAATCAGTTTGTTACACATTTGCCAGTGTTAAGATCTTCAAAAGTGCCTGAATTATCTCTTTTTTCGTAGTCAGCCTGCAAATTAATTTGCAGCGGTTTTGTACTTTTGTTTTATTTATTGATTTATTTAGTCAAAAACTGTATGTGACGTATGGGAGAGAAAATCATCTGCGCACGCTTTCTTGAGTTTCAGAATCCCTTCCCGACAATTTAACTATTAATAGTTGAAAGATGAAATAATAATAATAATAATAATAATACAAACAAATTTAAAAAGCGAGAGATTAACATTTCAAAAACTAGATATATTCAAGAGTAGTTCACCGTCATTACATTTGCCAGTCACCTACGAAGTACCTAATCAGAGTTCTCTGCTACTCTCTGAATTCTATTGTAAGTGAATTCTTTATTTACGGCAGTAATCCAGCATTGATAGCAAAATTGGAAAGATATTTGAATTTTATGGAGGCGCAATTCGGTCAAGGCAACTACGTGATTGAAAGAAAGGAAATCGATTGTGCTGATCACAGTAAACCACACCTCTTCCCGAGTCACGTGGTTTGAGATACTGATACCCCTTTTAAAATAAAAAACGTTAACAAATTAGTAAACTTGGCAAAAATAGTAAGATGACATGAAAAACGAGATACCAAACGGAATAATAACCAACACAAAGTAGAATTTACCTACATTTTTAGTAGACACAATTTAAATTAATTAGCCTCCATTTCCATATGTTAGAAAATATATTTTTTGTGGATTTTTCGGATTTTTTTTAGTTTTTTTGAAGGGCCTCGTTCCGTAATTTATTTAGCTTGCGGCTGTAATCTGTCCACGAAGTTAACTCGGCCCTATGCCGCCAAAGTTGTGGGTGTGTAAATGGCATACGAATACATTTGTGAATGAATGGTGAAATACACATTCCTTTCACGAGGCAGTTTCATCCATCTGTGCTTTTGCGTGTCGTGTTTAGTCGTATCCCGAAGGCGCCATCAGACACCCAGATTTATTTATTTACTCATTTATTTATTCATTTACGTAAAAAACAGTTAAAAACTCTGTATGACGTGCTATGGAGAGAAGTGAATCCTGTGTACGTTTTCAAAATTCTGTGATCCCTACACTAAGCCTTATACTACTTGAATTTTTACCCTTCCGGATTCATCACAACTCTTCTTTCACGGAACAACACTCCTATTCGCTGGTTAACAAAACCATACCCAGGACAGGTTTACGCCCACAGATCAGGGTACGATGTACCACGACCGCGTAAAATGAATATAAGAAGCCCATAGACGGTTTGGAATATGTAATAATTTTTACTTCCGTGAAGTACTTCATTAATTATCCTGTTCGAGCGTTCCATGATTAATTGTATCCTGACGAGGCCCAAAAACTCTCAGTTATTGGTGTTCGCGTTTGCCGTGTCTTGGTTTTCATCTCAATGGCAGCGGCCGTCTATGCCACCTCCCCCATTGGTTAGCTTAGCGCACGGGCTTTGCATTAGTTAGCTTAGCCATCTGATCTGAAGAGGATCGGGGGCAGAAGAGTAAGGAAAAAGATTCGTGTACCGAGGAAAAATCAGCAGCTGACTTCCTAACGCATTACCCAGAGGTCTGACGCTGCAGTCGCTCGAGTTTATCCGACAAATAGCTAAGAAAGCACAGGGCAATAACTGTAGTGCCTTTGACCGGCCCTACAGTTGAATTGAATTGGCCTTATTTTACGTGGCGAGACTCAGGCCATGAGGCCTGCTCTTCCGTCTGATTTTCGTTACGCTCCTTTCAACAAGAGAAAGAATGTATTACTTGGGCGACGAAACAGGCGATTTGAATTTAGCTCAGAGGCATCAGTTAGGCTTGAGGATGCACATCTAGTACATGCAGTAAATTAGTACATGGAACAGCCGGCTTTACTTCCCCTCCGAAGGAAGGCATACGAAGGATTTTTTCGCCCTTAAAAATCCACGGCTTCGATCGGGTTTGAACCCGCGAACTTCGGTATAGCAATCCGATACGCTAACCGCTACACCATCGCCGCCGTCGAAGTTAGACTTCCTAATTCGCGAGATACGTACAACACAAAAGGAACTAATAAGCAAAGCTACTGACGCGCCTGTAAACGACGAAATCGATCAATTCAACCGGGTGAAACAGCCCCGATCGAATGCATGACCGGCTATGAGGGTTCTCCACATCAACTGACACTTGACTGGGGAAAACCCCGCCAGCCGACGCGCCGACTCGAGATCCCGCCGATCAGCGAGGCAAGATCATCGCCACCTCACACAATAAAAGCATGCACTACACTTACAAGACGAATGACCTTTGCAGTCGACCTACAACCACTAACCAATCGAAGGCATGATCCCTCTTAACAGTGATCCCATTGTGCACATGCGCACGCAAGCAGTGCATCGACTGATGTTACTGCAGTGCCTCTCACCGGGAGGTTCTACGTTCGAGTCCCGACGGCGGCAGGATTTTCGACAGCTTGTGAGCTAGGTGGAATTCAGTCGCTGTCTGGAGAAGAATTCTAGCAGCTGGCTGCTCTGATCGGTAGCTTTCTGTGGCTTCTCCGATCAACACCAGGCGAATGCCAGAGCAGTACCCTACTAAACGGGCCACGGACTGCGCGCGATCTGTCCTTCCTCTTCCTTGTCCTATCCTCTCCCCTACCACACACACACACTAACATGCACTACACTACCACATATCCCGGGTGACCGGTCGGGAGCTTAGAGCTTGTCCCGGCTGGGGCGGTTCCCCGCTGGTGGGAGAGTCCTGGTTAGGGGGAAACCCCACTAGCCGACGGTAGGTCGGCACCGGATCTCGCCATCCAGCGGGGGAACATCACCGCCCCCTCCCGATAAAAAAAAACATGAACTACACTAACAGAACTAATGACCTCGGTAGTTGACGCGTCAGGAATCACTAATCAATCAATCAATCACATGCGCGCGCACGCGTGAGTGAGCTGGTGCGAGAGAGCGTGCGCCCCCGAGGCCGCGGGTCCGGGTGAGCGACCCGGCGCGGCGCCCCCTTTTCCGACGCTTTGTGAGCTGCGCGGCGCCTCATCCGGTGCCCTTGCGCGGCCGCGTGGCGCGGCGTGGCGCGGCGCCGCGCGGCGCTGGCGCTCTCTCCGCGGGCCGCCGTTCGAGACCCGCTCGCGTCCGCAAGGACATCCCGCCGCGGCCGGCCACGTGCGTCGCAGCCGCCCGGAATGCCACGGCCCCGGGAAGGCTGTGGCGGTGGAGAGGGAACCGACGGAAGAGGTGAACTTTAGGAAGAATACTGCGGGAAATGGAAAGGTTGTTCAGGAAAGAAAGGAAAAAAAAGACAGACTACATATATGGCGACAAATATATTATTAGTTTTCATGGGTTTCAATGATTTTTGTAGGTGGGGAGGGGCAAGTGGGCTTACTGGCCTCATTCTTTACGATGGTCTTTAACAAAACAAACATCTTACCGATAGGGTCCATACGTTCACTATAATCTACTCTGCAATTTGTTTTGTTTTCTAAGCGACAGCTTCAATGTGCCTCTGGCGATTCACAGCGTGTGAATCTCCGACTGCTCTGGATCAATGGAGTGGGTGGTAGGAAGACAGTGATGGGTCCATCGCTTGGCCTTGGAGACGTGAAGATAGATATATAGAAAATTTATTCTACAATTTGGCTTATGTTGACCAGTGCCCAGGGCCATTTTAATAGTATTGGGAGCCTTGGGCCTAGGTTAATTGGGGGGGGGGGTATTCATACTATCACCGATCTCCCCCACCCCATTTCGATGCTGAAATATAAATAAAATCCTATCAATTCACATTACATTTTGTATTTTTTTTAACATTTTGAAAATAGTTATTAGTGTTCCAATTTAAGATTATTGAAACAAAAAATTTTAACTCATATGTATAAGCACGCTTAACAGTTTTTAATTTCATTGATAAAGACTACAAATTAAATAGTTTAATTTTTATTGAATTGTAAAATTTAAAATTGAAACGCATGAACCAGCGACCATCCTAATAAATATTATCCGATGAAGTGCATCACTCTGTTATGCCAATTTTTTGTGTACAGTTTATTCATACATCACTTTCTTACACGTTGTTTTATTTTATATTTTGAAAACTTAAGTATTAAATAACTTTTTTAAGAACTATCTGGGCCCGGACCTTTCGGACCCGTGCGTTAACACGGCATTGCCGGTGGCAGAATGAAGATATATAAAGTACGTAATCTTGAAAAACGAATTGAACTGAAGTTACAATAGGCTTGGTAAAGATGGACAGCGTGCGGTTCGTGGCCCGCATTGTAGAGCGCCGCTGGGAAGAGATCAGGAAAGCCACGGAAAACACTGACCAGACACACGAACTACTTGGGGAAAATAACAGACTGGACGTGTGTGTGTGTGTGTAAATGTCGGGAAGTAATTGAGCTTTGATACGCATTGCCCCAGTCTTAAATCTGTCTTACGTTGTATTTTTTTCATTGTCGGAACGGTACAAGCAACGGAAGTGATTTGACAATTGTCAACATTTTCGGGAGGTGAGAATGGGAATAGTTTTTGAAGTTCGATGTCAAGAAATACTAGCAGCCTTAATCAAATTTATTATCCAGCTCCCAGATTAAAAGGAGCTTACGATGTCAGCTCGACCTTTGAAACTACACCTCACCAACTTTTGTTTTGTTCTTCTCACTGAAAGAATATGCGTTAGGGTTAATTCAAGAGAAACAAGATGTAATCAAGGAAGAGGACCCAATCGAGGAGACAAGCGGAGCTTGTAGGATCGTGAGAGATACCGTGTTACGTCGACAGTGCTGAAGCGATTTCAGTAATTTCAACAGATTTGGATAATATGGAGGCACTGAAATGGAAATATGTCACGATCGACGATAGGTTTCGTACTAAAATGCACCAAATATATGTATTTCCATTTTGTACATAACCCGCAAACTTTGAAAGACTGGGGTTACTGTTTTGATAAGAGCAAACTCATTTACATAAGTAACATAATCAAAGGGGTCGGCGAAGTTTTAACGATTGAATATTTTGTGTTTCTGGGAGCGTGTACTGGCCGTCGGTCTATGGTCATTCCGTAAGAGTAATGCTTGTTACATTCCAAGAGGAGTGGGTGAACCTCCCGTGTTCGAAAGTGATATCCGACGCCCACTACACGTTGGCTTGCGAGGGGTTTCTCATCCACGTATCTCCCAAATACATCAAATCTCCGCCAGTGGCGCACCGCCCCAGTAGGATCAAGGCCTAAGGCGGAGGTCACAGTGGAGCAGACTTTGGCCGAGTCGGACGGACCAATCAAACGAAACAGATCTTCGTCCGACAGCCGATGTTTTCGGGCGCCGTCGGAAGAGATCATTTGGGATCACGAACATTTGCATCTTTTATTTCAACGAATCCGGCACGTCGGATAATAACGTCCGACGTCGGCCGACAGAGATTTCGGCCAAAATCGGCTCGACTGTGGCCGCCGCCTTCATTTATTTATTTAACAGAGTGAGCTGATTATACAACGCTCAGCCATATGGCTTTTCAGTTGTTAGGAGCGAGCATTTTCAGACGAAAATATGCGAAGGGGGTGGCTACGGCCACCTCCCATTAAACATAGATTGAAGTAGTGCGAATGATAAAGTGGAAGAATACATATTGTTGACTTTTTATGGGAGGACTATTTATTTCATTATCTTATATGAGCCAGTTTCCGGAGGAAGATGTAGAAGGGGAGTCGGTTGCAGAGACGAGTTTCTACGGGATGCTCTTTACCTATGTTGTAGTGGGAAGCACCGGTAACTGAGGGTAGATTTTGGAAGAATGATGAGGAAAGTTTAATGATGTATGTTAGGACGGGCTCTATGGCTAGGTCTTTGTTAAGGTTAGTGTTGTTTATAAACCAAGGTGCGTTAACTGCAGTTCTGAGGAACCTATTTTGGAATATTTGGACTTTGTTGATGATTGTAGGGGCGGCATTGCACCAGACTGGAACTGTAATGGACGTAAAATAGCTTTATATAAGGAGAGCAGAATGGAGCTTTCATGATGAGTGTCGGTTGATTACTGGTCGAAGAATACCTAGACGTCTATTAGCTTCGTTCACCTTGGAGGTGATGTGGTCTTTCCAGTTGATTGATTGATCTTTTAGTGTTTCCGGGCGCGTCAACTGCTTCGGTCATTAGTCTCGTTAGTGTAGTGCATTTATTTTCTGGGGAAATGGCGGTGATCTTCCCCGCTGGATGGCGAGATCCGGCGCCGACCTACCGTCAGCTAGTAGAGTTTCCCCCTAACCAGGACTCTCCCACCAGCGGGGCACCGCCGCAACCGAGACAAGCCCTAAGCTCCCGACCGGTCTCCCGGAATGTGTGGTAGTGTAGTGCATGTTAGTGTAAGTGTGTGTATAAGGGGAGAGGATAGGACAGGAAGAGGAAGGACATCGCGCGCGGTCCGTGGCCCGTTTGGTAGGGTACTGCTACGGCATTTGCCTGGTGTTGATCGGATAACCACGGAAAACTACCGATCAGAGCAGCCGGCCGCTAGAATTCTCCTCCAGACAGCGACTGAATTCGACCTAGCTGAAAAGCTAGTGTCAAAAATCCTGCCGCCGGAGTGGGCACCAAAGACCTCCCAGTCAGAGGTGCTGCAGTGACATCAGTTGATGCACTGAGCCGCCGCTCCCGGTGTCTTTCCAAGTCAATCTGGTGTCTATTAGGACACCTAGATAACGGACTGGGGCGGTTAAGGCCGCCGCCTAAGCCGGAATTTGCAGGACGGCGGAGGGTTAACGACACGTTGCGCCATGTAAGCGGGCCCACCGGGCCGAAGTGCGGAGGCAGGGAAGCCCAGCTGAGTGGACGGGGCAGCGGGGGGCGGCTGGCGGCTTTCCTCCGGCTGCGGTAGAGGAGGAGGAGGAAGAGGAGGAGGAGGAGGAGCACGCGTGCGTGCGATCATGCGTGTCGGAGGCGGCGGCGGGTCAGGAGCGGAGGGTCGGAGGCGTGCGAGTGGGCAAGCGGCAACGCTGCGGCGGTGGCGGCGACGACGGCGGCGGCGGCGGCGGCGGCGGCGGCGGCGGCGGCGGCGGCGGCGGCGGCGGCGGCGGCGGCGGCGGCGGCGGTGGCGGTGGCGGTGGCGGCTGCAGAGGGCGGCGCGGGGCCGCGCGGGGCGGTACTGGCTGGCGCACCCGCGGCGCGGCTCGCCTCGCCATGGCCCGTTACACGCCAGCCAGCTCGGCCGCCCGCCTCGCCGCCGCCGAGCGCCGGAGCGACGACCTGTGTCCGAGGACGGGGGTCGGGGGACGGCGGCGGCCGCTCCGCGACAAGTTTCGCGCCGGAGAAGGATCTCGGCGACGGAGCCAACTGGGCACGTGGCAAATGATGGGGAGGGAAGTGCGAGAGGATGGGGAAAAGAACACGAACGACAAAGGCAATTAGAGCGGGAAAGTGGGGAGTAAGTAGAGAGGAGAGAAGAGGACATGAACGAAGAGGGATGGACAGGAGGTAAAGGGGTGAGAAGGAGAAAGAGGAGGGGAGGGGAAGGATTCAGTCGGAATAATGTGTAGCAGGAGGGGGAAGGGTGTAGGGGTGAAGATAGAAAAGATGACGGGAAGATAAGGAGACGGAAAAAGACGGAGAGAATGACTTGAAAGAGTGGAAAAGGGAGAAGGTGCAAGAGACGTAAAAGTAGCATTGGGTATGAGGTAGGGAATGTGGAAGGGACTAAAGATAGAACATAAAGTTAGAACGTTATAAAGAATAGAGAGGGAAGAGGGAAGTCATGAAAACGAAATAGATTAAATTGAAGAACAGAGAGATGAGCTAGTGGTGCGGGACAAAAACAGAATATGGCGGAAAACGTGGTGTGAATGGGGAAAGTCATCTCAAAGGTAAAGGAGACAAAAATGTAAACATTGCACGTGATGAGAATAAAAAAATTGAGATTGGAGGGTAATAGAATCGAGGAAAATGGAGGAGATAAGAGCATTGAATTGAAAAGTAAATGTGGCTATATCAATCGAAGAAGGATAAAAATGAAAATGCGCAGAATGCTACGGGAGCGGAAATGGTGGAGAATCGGCAATGACAAACACGGAAATAATAGTGATGATGGGCAAGACTGAAAATGAAAGCACTGGACTCTAGAAAGCATTTTGCTGAGTGAGCCAGTACAGAAATAAAGTGTCTTCAGAACAAAAAATTATCAGACGCAGAGCTGCAAAGAGCATGGATATGGGAATGTAAAAAATGAATGAAGCGTCAGAAACGCGACTGAAGCAATTTTACGTATTTAGTAATACAGTGAGGTGTTGCAGAAATTTGTGCGTGATTGCTGATAAAAATAGGCTGTTATGGAATACACTACATACGAATATCGACTTCCTCTAGTGAATGTGATTTAGGGAGTGAAATATAGGTTTGTTGTGAATAATGGTGAGCTCCAAAGTGTAGGAAAGGTTGGGTGAAGGGTGACTCAGGCCTTCGAGAATTTGGCAGGACTGTGGAAGGGCACCTTTTGAAAAGGGGAGGGCGCAGGTGCGGGTGGGGAAGCATATACCTGAGTTCCGAAAGTTGTTTTATTGTACATTGGAAGCACCGAAACAGATACGTTCGTTACTTTAAGGCCCTTTTTGGCCACAAATTCATTCTCACACAACTGATTAAATGCTTCAATAAATTTACACTAACGTATATTCCAATTATTGAAGCGCAAATTTTGCAATTGCTAAGGAATTTATCTTCAGATCACATTTCGATCTAGAATTTTGTATCCAAGGAATATAATATATTCTTTATTCTATTTTCATTAATTCAGGGGCTTTGAAATTTTGTAGCAATGGCAAATTATGTAGCATGTTTATTCACAAAAGTGTTTTCGATCAGAATTAATTTTGCCCGAAAAGTACTGCCGTGATCTAAACTGAAGAATTTAATAGCAAAGATCCTCTTAGTATTTGGGGTCAGAAGCACAGTTTTGTCAGCATGTTTATATTTTAAATTTCAAAAAGTTAGAACTTAAAAGATATTTAAAATATATTATATTCAGTATTAAATCCGTGGCAGAGATATTCCTTTAAGCTGAAATATTGTGCTAATCAAAGCACGTACGAAGAAGAATATTACTTATGTCATCAGAGAGAGACGACCTATTAGAGACAAGTAAATCTATTAGAGAAATTAAGAGAACAAATTAAAAGCGATGACTAATATAAAAATAAATCAAAAATAAAGAAGAAATCTGGTGCAGAGCAAAATAACAGTACCACCTTTCTAATAGGTAAAAGACCAAAGAAGCAAATCGCATTTAAGTGTCCAAGATATTTTTTTAGGAAACGTTGGGCATAAATTTTTAACAATTTCGAACAATCGGAACCTTCAATTTCCCTTCATTACAAACGAAATCTCAAAAGAAGATGGCAATAACATCTCTTATTGTTATAAAGTTACGGACATAGTTGCACAAGAAGGTTAATAAGGCAGAGGAGTAAAGTACATTGATCTGACCAAAAGCTTCATCAGATTTAGGAGAGCAGAAAGAAGGAAGAGAAGAAAGAATGGAGATAAATAAGAGAACAGGAGGAAATAAAAAGGTGATGAAAAGGAAGGGAGCGAAAGAGGAGGAGGCGGAGGAAAATACGAAGGAGGAAAACGAGAGGAGAATAAGGAGAGATGGAATACGAGGAGAGGAGGAGATAGATGAGACCTGGAGACCAAGCGAAGTATAACAAAACGGAGGGCCGGCAGAAAAAGAGACGGGAGAAGAAGAAAAGCAAAGGGAAGGGCACGTACAAGGAGGACGGCATGTTCTTACAGGCATTTACGCGAGCGAGAGAAAAAAGGCATTCCTGGGCGGGCGGAAACGGCGCCAGGCGCCCGCCTGCCTGGAGGCGACGGCGCAACTTCAGCCTCATCGGGGCGGACGTTAACGGCCGCGATGACGCTGGGCAGAGGCGGTGCGGGCGACGGCGCGGGCGGCGCGGGCGGTGCGCTGGTCAGGGCGCGCCCATTCACTGGTCCGCGGCAGCGCCGGCCGCGCCGCGCCGCTCCGCCCGAAATACCCGCGCGTGACGTCACGCCGGGGAAAGCGATCCTTCGCTCGCTCGCCCGCTAGCTCGATCGCGCGGGTGGGTGGGTGGGTGGGTGGACGCCCATCGGGCGAAGTAAAGCAGACGAGTAAAGTACAGTGATCTGACTAAAAGTTGCATCAGATTTAGGAGACAGAGCAGAAAGAAGGAAGAGAAGGAAGAATGAAGATAAAGAAGAGAACAGGAGGAAATGAAAAGGAAGGGAGCAGAGAGGAGGAGGTGGAGGAGGAGGAAGATATGAAGGAGGAGAACGAGGAGTGGAGAATAAGGAGAGATGGAAGACGTGGAGGAGGAGGCTGGGGCGGGGGTTGGGAGGTTCACGAGCGGGCGCTGCCGCCATCCCTTCCGTCACCCCCACCTTTGCCTCCTCCTCCTCCTACGCCTCCATTTCCTCCTTTGTCCCCTCCTCCTTTGCCCTTTCCTGCTCATCATCCTACTCCGCTGCCGCCTCCTTCGTCTTCTTCTCCTCTCCGATTCCTCCTCCTCATCATCATCATACTCCGCCGCCTCCTCTCCACATCATGATTCTACTCCACCACGTCGTCATCATGATTCTACACCGCCACCGCAGCTTCCTCGTCCGCATCATCATTCTCCTCCTCCTCCTCCCTCCCCTCCTCCTCCTCCTCATCATCATCCTAGTCCGCCTCTTCCTCCATATCATCCTTCTCCTCCTCTTCCTCCTCCTCCTCATCATTCTCGTCCTCATCGTCATCATCCTTGTCCGCCGCCGCCTCCATCTCGTCCTCCTCATCTTCAACCTCCTCCGTGTGCAAATCACTCTTCGCCACCGCCTCCGCTTCCGCCGCCGCCTCCGCCGCCGCCGCCGCCTCCGCCGCCGCCTCCGCCGCCTCCGCCGCCGCCTCCGTCTCCGCCGCCTCCGCCGCCGCCGCCGCCACCGCCTCCGCCGCCGCTTCCGCCGCCGCCGCTTCCGCCGCCGCCGCTTCCGCCGCCGCCACCGCCGCCGCCGCCGCCGCCGCCGCCGCCGCCGCCGCCGCCGCCGCCTCCGCCGCCTCCGCCGCCTCCGCCGCCTCCGCCGCCTCCGCCGCCGCCTCCGTCTCCGCCGCCTCCGCCGCCTCCGCCGCCTCCGCCGCCTCCGCCGCCGCCGCCGCCGCTTGCATTGCCCCGCGCCCGACGCGGATCGCGGCGTTTCACCTGGTCGATTTCTCGCTCGGCTGCAGCGCGGCGCCGCTGCGGTGGGGGGGGGGAGGCGTCTCTGTTGGGCTCTGCGGGAGTCAGCGGACTCCTCGGGAGAAGACATTCTCGACTCGACGGCCGACTTGCTTGGTTGGCCCATGCAATGCGAAAGGGGAAAAGGGAATTGGAAAAACAACAGAATGTCAGCGGTGTGTAATGACAATGTAAAAATAACTCTCCCATCCACAAAGTATCGCCCATTGCAATTCAAGTAACATCCATCCTCCATAAAATCTGTAAATCAATAAAATCACGTAACAGGAAATGAAAAACTGGAACACGGATGTATCATTAATTTTGAGATTAATGTTTACTAGTTAAAACTCTAAGCGGTCAAATTACTTTAAGAATGCATCACCATCATCTCCGATTTAAATGTCAAATACAGTGCGTTTTCGCTAAGTAAAGGAACTCAGAGAAATGAGAAAGTTTTTCAAATCTACAACTCTAGTTAGATGTCGGCGTATGTGTCGAAGTACTCTTAAACTTTCTTCAACTAAAACAATCACGAAAAACTCTTACTTTTTTGTGCGGCATTGATCCTTCTTTTGTTCTATTTCTCTCCCTGATTCTTGTCTACCTCGGATGAGCCGCGTCTCAGTCGATCGAGCTGACGTTTTGGCCATAATGTGGAGGCCTTCTTCGGAGCTATACTGCTGCACCAGCAGTACAGCTGCATACTATATTGCATACTATGTACTGCTGCATGAGCAGTATAGCTCTGAAAAAGGCCACAACAAAATGGTCGAAACGTCAGCTCGATCGACTGAGACGCTGCTCATTCCGTACAGCCAAGAATAAGTGACTCCGGCTGCGAAAGCCTACGAATCTGTTTCTCTCCCACTATATGGAGAATATGAATGAATCGCATACCCGAAGATGACCGAAATCCAATAAAATCAAACAACTGAAGTTTAAGGAAACGACTCCAAAATTTAAGAATCTAACAAATGAAAGATTTATGAAACAATGAACATTTAATTAGAAATAAGATCCATCAAACACCAAAGATCATTCCTCGCCAAATTATAGGAACACCCGGAGGCATTATTTCACAAGGTCATGAAACCTAGCCATAATTAGGCTTCTGTCTGTAGTCTGCAAAATTCATAAGTAGTATTCTTGAATTTGTGTAACGTAAAGTGCCATTCGTACTACAGATAACGTACAAGAACACAGTCTTCGGTTCGCTTCCCGTGTGTTAATTCGCATATTTTTCTCTACCTCTTTGACAAAAAGTACTCGCCTTTGGGACAAAGATGGGAAAGTAGTTATTCCAACTAACGTCTTTTCAACCGCTGGTCGTCCCTTGCTGGAGAGATTCATCCCTCCCAAACACTGCCCACAGTTGTCCCAACGCGACGCGGTCCCACATCTACGCCTCCATTGCCGCCGCTAAGTCCTCGCGCCCAACGCCGAACTCAGAAGCCATTATCCTCTCGTCCTCACGCACTGCTGCTTGGGGCGGTCTGTTCCGCTAGGACTCGCCTCCCTTAGTCCTCTGACGCACGCTGCCCCGATGACGTGTTCGGTATTCCCCGAAATGCGGACAAAGAGGACGCCCTCTTAAGAATCGACGTACGACAAAACACGCCGTCGAACGAGGGTATTGTGTACCTGATGGCTTTGGCAAGGTCACGTTCCTTTCAGGAGGTTTAATGATATTGTAATGGACGTCGTGATTCTCTTTTTGGTAAATACGATATTTTGGCGGTAATTTGGTGTTTCCCTCAAATACGTCATTCCATCCACACCCATCACTCAAATTTCCATTGATATTAACATTAATGCGGATTCGGTGGAAATACTCAAAATAAGTTTCATTTATGCAATAAACATTGGCTAAGGTGATTTAGCTTACTATTCACATTGCAAGCACACTTTATTGTCAATAATGGGACGATAATGGACGTTGGTCTTGTAAGGCTGTAGTTGCAAATGCATCCAACTAAACGCAAAAAGAAGCAGAAGGGAAAATCTATACTATATTTCGATTTCTTGGATGGTTTCATTTTTTCTTAAGTGATGAACGGCAAATATTCAATAATAATAATAATAATAATAATAATAATAATAATAATAATAATAATAATAATAATAATAATAATAAACGATCAAGAGATCCACATTCCTTCCTCAGAGCCGTATTACGCCATAACTCTCGCTCCTCGGTCATTCGATTTTCCATACTCTTCCACAGCAGTACGCTTATCAATTCGATTCACCATAAGCACAAGCTTCTGAACGAAATGCAGTTAAAGAAATCACCGAAAAAAGCTTCAATATATTTCTCCCCATATGTCACATAGTTTTGACTATTTTTGATTCAACGAACTAACTAACTAAATAAATAAATACATACATAAATACTAAATATGTTCAGAACACGCTCACGTATTCGTTTCACCCGATATGGCTCACTCTGAATTTACAATATTCGCACATAGAATGTGAATCATTACATTTTATGAAATAACAACAAAGCAAACGTATTAATTCTAACAACATATTCGTAGTGACGGGAAATTTAAAAACAGCCTACAAACCCAAAGAGCACCCCATAAACGACACTTCATCACACCTGCGCCGCTTGCGTAAGGACATGCGCTCCCACACCGCCCCCAACGCGAGACGCCGCGAGGTGAACGCTCCTCATCGGCGCGCGCGATAGCGCTGCGTTCCCTTGACCTTCGCGCGGCGGCCGCGCGGTTTCCGGGCAGCTCCGCGGGAACCTGAGCCTCTTCCGCTGCGGGTGCAGGTGCGAGCGCTTAGGCCGACACGGGAACTTCCGGCGCGGCGCGCGCCCCGGGAGGAAGCTGGCGAGGAAAGCCAGCGCGCCGCGTCACGCCCCGCGGTGATTGCGGGACTCGCAGCCGGGGGCGTGCGCCCACTGCATCCCGCGGTCAAACCGGCTTACGTGCCTCGGGCCATCAGTTCAACTCACTGCAGTGCTTTTGCCTGGGAGGTCGCAAGGTTCCAGTCCTCAAGGTTAGTTAGTTAGTTAATGCCTTA